>CAUYQV010054242.1:0-23095 GCA_963574575.1 Galagoides demidoff
ATACACCATCTATCTGGCTCTTTATGAAAAATCTGTAAGATGAGTCATGTTCCACATTGAGGTAAAGCTGGGGCTCGGCGCATGTGGCTCAAGCAGCTAAGGCGCCAGCCACATACACCTAAGGTGGCGGGTTCGAATCCAGCCCAGGCCGCCAAACAACAATGATGGCTGCAACCAAAAAATAGCTGGGCGTTGTGGCGGGCGCCTGTGGTCCCAGCTACTTGGGAGGCGGAGGCAGGAGACTCGTTTGAGCCCAGGAGTTGGAAGTTGCTATGAGCTGTGATGCCATGGCACTCTACCCAGGGGGATAGCTTGAGGCTCTGTCTTTAAAAAAAAAAAAAAAAGATCATCTCCTCCAACCTCTGTATCTGTAAATAAATGGGAATCAAATCTGCTGCCTCCTATAATAGGGCTCTCACCATTGAATTAAACCAAATTAAACATGTGGATTCAATAGAAGAAATCTTGATAAAGGTGATTAGCATGGATACAATTGTCCCCCAACCCTCATGTGACAATTACGGTAAAATTCTACAGAGAATAAATTATGAAAAGCAAAGAAGAATGCCAGTGCAATTCTGTTAAAGCTAAAGCAATTTGAGAATTTAATTTTGGCATATGTAGCCAAAGTCAATTACTCATGTACAACAGGCTGGAACTTGACCAAGGGCTGACTCAGCAGCTTTTAAACTCCTTGGTTGAATTTTAAAAAGTAAAGTAAGAAAGTGAGGGGAGAAGGTAGGGAAGAGCAGTCCAAGAAAAAGGTATAAATTAGATAAATGAATAGCTTAATAGTGACATTGTGAAATCTGGGATATGAGTTACCTTTAAAAATGCTAGGTGCTCGTGGAAATTTCTGTAAAACTAAAAGAAAGTATGGTAGGAGGGGCAGGGGCAGCAGAGCAAGGTTTGGTGAGCTAAGAAGATGGGAAAGTGGGCGTGGGGTATCTAGAATTTTCCACCAGCTTGGAATCAAACTTTCCTGTTAATCAAAAGCCTTCTGATACATAACTGCTAACTACAATTAGAAACAGATAAATCTAGTGATCTAAGGTTTAGTACTCCAAAGGAAGAATTTTACAAAGGAAGTCTAGTGGATTCTAACTGGATTTATAATTTAATTAAAAATGTAGTTTACACGTACCTTCCGCATGTATCCAGAAATATATTCAGGATGCAAAAAGGCACACTCTCATTATTTTTAGAACACAGGGAAAACAAGGATGCTACAGGAAATGCAAGGAAACTCACCAATCTCCACCGTGTCTACCCCTTCCTTTTCTTTATTTTTAGCTTAGTCATTTTCACTGAGCAGCTTCAGAAACTTGTTCATCCCTGGAACTCCATTTGCATTTCTTCATCATCAGGGCTTCATCAGGGCTGGGAAAAGGGAATTGAGGAAGCAGAGGGTGTAGCAGTGGGTGTGAGGTCATCACTGCTTGACTGGCCATATTCAAGCCTCATCATCAACTATCAGCTCAATTTCTTCATCTACGAAATGAGGAGTTTGAATTAGATGATCTCTAAGCTTTCTGACAGCTTGAAATGGAGTCCATTCATTAATTTCTATTTCTGGATTTTCCTCACATTCTCTTTAATATGCTTGAATAGGTAGCTTCTGCAAAACAATTCTATTTTATCTACACTATTCTGCTTACATACCTATGCCGAACTGCCCCAGGCTTTGCTAAGGGCCCCCGTGGACAAATAACTTCCAATAACTACGAACCCTCCGAGCAGTACAAGTCATGTAAGGTCACTGTTTTACCTTATACATGGATAGAAAGGTTTTTGTAAAAGTGACAAATATTTTTAATTCTTAGTGGAAATACTTTTATGATAGCAAAAGTCATGCTTTCTACAAGATTAAATCTAAATCTAAACCATAGAGAGGAACTACTTCAATTTGTATGGTGTCTGTGGTTGAACAGCAGAAAACAGAAGGAAAAAGACAAATTCTATGGGAGTCCAGCATGGTGCCTTTCTCAAAATGGACAAAGATAAATTGATTATCCCAGTGCTGAGTTCAATGGTCCTAATGACCAGCTTGGACACCTACTTGTTTGCAAAACTTGTTTTAAAAAATCAGGCTAACATGGTACTAAGTAATCATTTTTTTATATTCCAGAGTCACTGGCCATATTTCTTACATCATTGCTGGAAAAATAAACATGCTTGGTTTTTATTTAGCATATATTTAATTACAGATGTCTTCATATACGCAAAATTAATTTTTAAAATAAACTAAGAAGACTAGAATAAAGGAGAAAGGATAAAAACATAAAACATTAGTCATCTAAACATAACAAGCCCTAAATTTCCATTACCTAATATATATTTATCCTAAGACCTATGGCTGCTGAATAAAGTATAATCCCCGGCTGCTGCATTGCTTTCATGGATATTATGATATTGTTTATAGTGCTGTGGTCCTTTCCCCAGGCCACAGACACACACAGCCTTTTAGCTGCAATGCTCAGACATAAGGACAATATGCCCCTCTCAGCTGAAGTACTCTGCACACCCTGCCACGGTGACTTCACTCGTCCCTGAGATGTTGCAGAATCCAGCCGCCCCGGTTATTCACCCACAATGCCCGTGTGCCATGACTAATCTGAGATAAAATGGAGAAATAAACAAAATTAATGTTCCTCTCTTCCTGTTGCTTTTTTGCCATTCTCCTTTCTCTGGCAGCTTCTCCTTTAACCCTGTGTTATCTTGCACGACTCCTGGCATGAAGAGAGCTTCCCATGCTGTACAAAGCCTTTGAGCCCTGTACCAATATTTCTCAAAGGACGTGCCAAGGACACCAGTCTTATGAAATGCTTCTGAAAAATATCAGAGAGTGTGGAAAGATGCCAATCATCGTTATTTTGGGGAAACTTTGCATCGTATATTTCCAGGCCTGAGGATTTCCCATAGCTTTGGCTTTGAAGAAATACTTTATCTGTATTTAACCCATGCAAATCCAAAATTTACTTAGCCAGGGAGCCTATTTCATACTATTTTTTTTTAAAATAAACTCTAATAACATATCTGATAACTAGTTGAAATAATAGGCACATTCTTGCCCTCATATAGAATTTAACCGCTTAGATCCTATTCCTGAAGATTCTAACTAGGTAAGTGAAGATCAATAAAATTTGAGAGGTCATTTTTTTTCTAAAATAGATTCATGTGTTCCCTCTATCAAAGGGCAGTTGATTTTAACATACATTTGCAATCCATCAGCCAAAGTGCAGAATAAAATGGGTGTTTTGGGCGTGGAAGGTGTGAGATTGTACCCGGCACGTTTGTTATTGCATGTGTGAGTACCACATCTGTTCTGGAATTCCTGTACTCACAGGGCTCAAATTCTGAAGCAACAGTTACAAATACTGAGTGAAGGCAATATCTGTAGACACACTGAATCAAGCCATTTTTGTCATCTGATTAACATAGATGAATTATCTGCCTTTTCATGTAAAAAGAGAAAAAGCCTCCGACCAAGATCTGGCTGCGGAGACCTGGCTGCATCCTAGTCAGGCATTCCACTAGTGACCAATACTTAAAACGGTTTCAGAGGAAGAGTTTTACTTTCACAGTCTGCTTATCTTAGACAATCTTAAAATGTCTCGCCATTTATATGATTCCTTCCTATCTAAAAAATAAAAATAAACGGAAACATGGACAAGAGCCAGAGATAGTCACTGATATTCGCATAAACCTAAAATTAAAAGGGTGATGATGAGGATAAGAAAAGGCAGGGCATGTACCTTGCTTCCTTATCAGAATGATGACACATGTGGCGACCCCCAGGCATGGTGCCTGAGACTTTGTCAGCTTTTTATCCCCATACAAGTTTTAAAACACAAAATATTTGTAGTTCTCCTTTCCAGCGGAAATCAGCATTATTTCCTGACACCCCAAGCCAGTCCCATAGCTGACTGCAGATCTAATTCTACAGTAACCGACAGACCTGGCCGTAGCTGAAATGCTCAATTCTCACAAAATCATCTTTTGTAGGACCAGCATACTAGTCTTTTAAACTACAGCACGTCGATTATCGGTAACTTCTTATCTTTATAAAATATTTGCTGGTGCTGGGGAACTCTGTAGGATTTTTGCTGGCGATTTGCTGTTTAAACACATTCAATTACTTTATAAACAACTTTGCTCCCATCTTGCAAGGGCAGCACTACTGTTTAATACAGGGAAACCAAACAGCACAGAAATGAAGCCACTAGGTCACTCAGACAGGAAGTGGCAGAGCCAGGATTTCAGCTTACTTCTGCTGTCTCCAAAACCGCTGCCCTCTCTTCTGTATATCACACCATTTAAGTGTATTTATTCAGTTTGCTCTCCGGATTGATGCTTTGAGTATTGATTTATAGGTATATAGGCATACTTAAGAATTTTGTTATTTCATATCTTTCTTATGTTTTACCAACTTGAAAATAAATTGTCAAAAAGACCAGACTGGCATCAACCAGAATCTCTCTCTCTCTCTCCCCACCAGCTCCCCATGACACAATATTTTAGGTATATACTCAGCTACTTGTCTACATTTTGAAAAGAGTAATTTTATGTTCTCTTATTTTTTAGGTTATTCAACTTACACTTCCACAAGTGTAGCTACCTGTGCCTTGGGGCAAATCTCCTAGATATTTTCTGTCCTCTTGTAACTTCAACCTTTACCTATTAAGGTAGAGTTCTAAATTATTTGCCTTAGAGGTTTCCGAATTGTGTCTTAAAAAGTGGACAAAGAACATAACAAAAGTTAAAATGCATTTAAATCTTGAACAGTTATAATGCTGTCGTTAGAAGATTTAAATTTTGTAACAGTAAACTATTTTAAGTAGTTATCCTTAAATGTTCCAATTCTGTTTGATACATTTATTCTCTTTGTATCTTACTATCTATAAAATCATTCATTGCTTGTTGGTTCCTCACTCTAGGCTTCAGTGTGCCATCATTTCACCTCTGTGACTCCTAGAGCAGAATTTACCTTCCAATTCTCAACTATCAGTTCCCCTTTAGCATCAACGCATTGAACTGAGATGAGAATGTGACTCACCATGTGTCTGCAGCTTTCCTTTCCAGACTGCATCTTTTCCTTTCCTACTATTTCAATATCCAAATAGCTAACTGCAAAGAAATATCTTGGCTTTTCTTCTCCTGAACCAATCTACAATTGTATTAACTCTCTCTGTTTTCACATGAAACCCCCTTGAGATGTAGATTTCTCATGGGACTTTTTTTTTAAGTATCAGATGTTTTTGCTAAATTACTAAAAGCCTGAGATATTTTAACAAGTAGAACTTTTACCCTTTATGCAATTTAATTGACAGTGAGACTTTAATTAGGTCAAACTTACATTCCAAAATCCTAAAATGATAACCAGTAAAAGAGAAAACCTAAAAACACAAAGCCAAGACTCTTCTCAGAAACCATTGTCAGTAATTCTCTATAAGATATTATAATTTTTAATAAACATCCAGTATTTCCCACCAGTTAAAAATCCATAATTTCTTACAGATAACTATGGTAGAAAGGTTCTTTCCTATATATATAAAAGTAAAAAGAATTTTATTTTTTAAGTATGTTCCCTAAAATTTTTTTTCAAGTAGCAGCTCACACCTGTAATCCCATCACTATGGAAGGCTGAGGCGGGTGGATTGCTTGAGCTCAGGAGTTAGAGACCAGCCTAAGTAAGAGCAAGAACTGTCTCTAAAAATAGCTGAGCACTGGGGCGAATGCCAGTAGTTTCTAGCTACTGGGGAGGTTGAGGCAACAGGATAACTTGAGCCCAAGAGTTTGAGGTTGCAATGAGCTATGTCACTCCACCTAGAGTGACAAAGTGAGACTTTGTCTCAAAAACTAAATTATTTTCAAGTAATTAAAAAGTACAAAGACTATAAAATCCATTTGGCCACCACTTAATATATTTAAATTCAAATATATATATATATATATATAGGAGGGCATGTAGGACAAAAGAATAGTAGGTAAGGCAGATAGGAAGAAGAATGTCTTATAAATGCACTAAGGCTACCTCCTGCTACGTCAAATGCATGTGCCATATTAAATATACCTACAGTTCAATTAATCAAAGCATAACAACTTCAAATGAAATTAATAGATTTACTAAAATTGAGATAATATTTTATTAACTAATAAAATACTGCTGACAAGAAAAGATTTACAAATTAAAATGTTGAAACAATTACTTGCTACAAAAGTCGAGGAGATGAGATTATTAATGTTTTCTCCTATTGCCCTTCCACAAATTTGATTTTTTAAGCTATACCACTGTTTTCATTGTTCAGTTATATTGTTTCTATTTTTTTTATTCAATAGCCATAATGCTGTTCGTTTTTAATTTTAGTTCTGAATGTAAATTGATTAAAGACTAATCTTAAGTTTTCTATACCTGAATTCTCTGCCTTGATTCACCTGGTAGACTAAATTTTACTGCATTGTTTGTTTTGTTTTGTTTTGTTTTACAGGGTAAAGGGGCTATTCAATGTTTGTGTTTTTGCTTAAAAAGGCAACAATTTATTTGTTCCTAATTCTGTGCATCAGCTAGCTATTTCCACTGATCTGAGCTGGCTTGGCAGATCTCGAAGGTCATCTCATAGCTTTGTAGGGGCTGGATAGCCTAACACAGCCTTATTCATAAATCTGGCTTTGCAGACTGGTTGGTCTCAGGGGCTCAGCTGGGCAGCACATCCTTGCTCCAGGTAGTCTCTCATCCTCCAGTAGGCTGGCCCAGGCATGTTCGTGGTGGTACCCTCAGATTAAAAAGAGAGAGAGGGCTCCAATGCTCAGGCATCTGCCAAGGTTTTGCTTGCTTCGTATTTCATTTCTCCTTGTTTTTAATTTTTCTTCAATGAGGACTTATACTATTTTTCTTATAAGCTTGGGAATACTTGTGTACTTACATATTTTTTTCATGTCAACAACTTTATTTAAAATATGGAACACTTCACGAATTTGCATGTCATCCTTGCACAGGGGCCATGCTAATCTTCTCCGTATCGTTCCGATTTTAGTGCTGCTGAAGCACTATATATATATATATATGTGCTGCTGAAGCATGCACTGTGTATTTATATTTAAAAGACAACTTGGGTGGGCATAAAATTTTGGGTTACACGTTCTTGTCCTTAGAACTTTTAGACATCATCCTATAGAGTTTTGACATTTAATGAACTCATGATACCATTGACTTCATTTTTCTCTCTCCCTGCTGGGATACACATGTAAATGTGTTTATTATCTTTAACATGAACTAACATTACTGCCCTGCAGAATGCCATTAAAACCATAGTTTAGCCATTATTCCAGGAATTTGTTTCACTTTCACTTTTCTTTAATGGTTCAAGACTATTGGATTCTTTATTTTTCTTTCCACATCTATCATCTTCCCATAATAAATTTTATGTTATTATGCATTTGAATTTAATTTTGTGGAATTTTTTTTCAAGGCTTTTCTCCATATTTCTAACTTTTTCATGTTTGTCTGTTGCTTCTCCTATCTTTGTCTATGCAAAATCTTTATGTTTCTCATGTTTTTCTGATCTATATCACCTCTTTCATCTGTTTCCCATTAAAACCCTAGTTTGATTTTGTTAGGTTTTGTGTGTGTTTGCCTGTGTAATATCTATTATAATGTATATGAGCTTTGAGTAGTTTTTATCCTAATCTGCCTGTATTTCTTTAGGAAATTTCTTGTGTGTGTGTGTGTGTGTGTTTTATATGGCTCTTCATTATGTTATTATCTCTTCAGTTTCCTTTCTAATTATCACTCACAGTTGATGATCCAGATTGAAAGAACAGGAACAGTCTGGAGTCTTCTGGTGAGACTTTTTTTAACTTCATTTCTCTGTTATCAAACTTCTTGTTTCCTTTTCCCCGGCCACACCTCTCCATCTGGAGTCTGTGGCTAAAAATAACTAGTTTTATGTCACAGGCATTCTATGTTATGGTTCAAACTCACTCTTTTTCTTCTTCACTCCTCCTCATCTCTGGTGTTCTCTGGTTCTGAGACTGGAATCTATAAAAGAACCCGGCTCTTCCAATATAGATTCTTCTTCAGCTACCTCTCCTGGAGGCTTCCAGGATTCAAACCTGTTCCTATGGCCTTCCATTATCATGCCTTTCTTCTCCCTGAGTCAGGGATCTTTTGACCTTCGAAGACCGTGACAGTTTTTGAGATCTATTTTATCAGACTCGAACAAGTACTATGGCAGTATAAGAAAAATAAACCCATGTATGCACTAGGGCAGATGATTACGCATGTCATTTATAAAAACGTACACTGCTTTTAGTTACTATTATGGGAACAACAACTAAGGGCCTCATAAGTATATGTACGCAATTATATCTCCTTCCCACATTAATTGTGATAATCTTTGGATATAGTAACAGGAAATCCAATAATGTTTTAAAATAAAGAAGCGTTTATCATTTATCTCACTGAAAAGCAAACTGTCAGGAGGCAGTGGCACCTAGTGTCGGATTGCTAAATTGGCTTGAGGCCTCAAATCTCTCCAATTATTTTGGCTTAGCCTCCCATAGTCCCAGAATGGCTGCTGCCCTACAGGCATTAGATCTCTGCTCAAGGTGAGAGGAGGAAAGGGAGAACTTGTCACGACCTTCCTCTTTTAATAGGAAAACAGAAGCCTCTACCACCATTACCTCCAATAAATTTCTGCTCACATCTCAGCAGCTGCTAAACATTTTTCAGCACTATATTACAGGCATTCAAGAGAGACGAGAGTTAGAAGGAGCTGTTGATTCAGCCAAACAAAGGTGTTTGCCATTCCCCAAATGCTCAACAGAATTCCTCAACAGAAAGGATTAGAAGCATAGACATCTCCATATGCCTAGTACTTAGCAGGGTTTGACATATTTGTAGACACTAAATAAATATTTATTGAATTATAATCCTTTATGGTTAGCATTATTTATTACTTCTGAACCTATCATTGAACTGACATTTTCAAAAAACATTTACCATGGATATTGGATATCTATAATAGGGAGTTTATAAAAGAAATCTATAAAACCTCACTCAATTGAAAGTAAGACTCTGTTCATCAAATATGTCAATAGGCATTTCATGTGACCAAAATTATATTAAAAATAAAATCTGAGCAATATAAAACAGATTTGGAGTGACAAAGAAGACGTCAGCTTAGATTTATGTTTTGTTTGTAAAATATTTTTCTGCCCTATTTTCCCTGTGTGATCTCTTAAGCCATCCTCTAAAGAGCCAGTGTATTCTGCTTTTAATCATAAATTATGTAAGGGGTTACAAATAAGGTAGAATATACAATCTCTAATAACATAATAGGAATTAAACCATAGAGTGCATTCAGGATGCCAGAAAGTGCTTTACGGGTACATTGGGTTCTATCATCAATATCTATGGAAACTTTTCGTTCTATTTCATAATATATACATGTGGGTTATCATACAAACTAATACTTTCTTCTTAAAACTTTCAGTAAAATTAAAACTTGATCATGCACCAGGTTTATCCTGGGCTTTATGAAACTTTAATAATAATAATATGATAAGGACAACAGTGAATGTGTAGAGTGCTTCTATGTGCCAGGTCCTTTTCTAAGCACTTGACATATGAACTCATTTAATCCCCAGAATAGCCCCAGCAGGTAGGTAGGTACTATCAACACCCACACGTACAGAAAAGGAGACTGGAGCAGAACTTGAAATAATTTGCCCAAGGACTTACAGGTAGCAAGTGGCAGAGGTGAGATTCAGCTGCCAGTCATCTGGCTACAGAACCTGGGGCCTTAATTACTCACTCCCGAAACACACTGTGCACCCACAGGTTTCAGCAAACATATCTCATCTCATTTCAAGCCCTCTACTAGGTAGGCATTATTTCCCACATTCAATCTATGAGGAAACAGAAGGTTGTTTTTTTTGTTTGTTTGTTTGTTTTTAATTAAATCATAGCTGTGTACATTAATGCAATTATGGGGTAAAAGGTGCTGGTTTTATATACAGTTTCAAATACTTTCATCAAACTGGTTAACATAGCCTTCACAGCATTTTCATAGTTACTGTGTTAAGATATCAAGGAGAGGGGCAGCACCTGTGGCTCAAGGAGTAGCGCGCTGGCCCCATATGCCGGAGGTGGTGGGTTCAAACCCAGCCCCGGCCAAAAACCGCAAAAAAAAAAAAAAGATATCAAGGAGATAGAAATTTATCTTGGAAGATAAAGTAGGAAGGTGTTGTAACTTGCTAAAAACCATGAGACCATGAAATTTAGTTCAAACACAACCCTCTCTTACTTTGAAATCTACAGTATGCTGTACTGACTGACAAATGGAGAAAACATTCCAAAGACTGATGCACGTCCTGTATCACAAAGTATAAAGACTGTCCAAAGGTCACAGAACTTGAGAGCTGAAAGGGATCATATTCCAACCCACTGATTTTACAGGTGGGAAAGTGAAAACCGGAGAGACTAGAAATATCACCACTGACCTGCAAGGTCTCCAATATCCCCACCTCTGAAATATACCGTGTTTCCCCAAAAATAAGACACTGTCTTAAATTTATTTTTTTCTCAAGAAGACACACTAAGCCTTAATTTCAGGGGACATCTTATTTTTATTAACTATAATACAACAATCTACATTTACTCAAATACAGTTAAGTCATCTTCTTCTGGAACCTGATAGGGAGAGCTGACCTTGTTGGTGGGGCTGGCGCTAGTGATGTGTTAACTCCTTTCCCTTAGCCATTCGCACACGCAATAGGATGCCTATGACCACGGTTACCACACGCACACCCACGCAAGTATGAACGGCTCGGAGAAAGGAGCTGTGGCAGATAAAACGTATTCCAGTCTTCTACACTGCTGGGCGGGAAATGCACTAGGTCTTATTATGGGGTAGGGCTTATATTTAACAAATGCATAGAAATCCTGCTAGGGCTTATTTTGAGGGTAGGTCTTATTTTCAGGGAAACACAGTAGCACTCTCTACAATATTTTCTTTCCTTTTCCCTTTATGGTAGATTTTCCATTTAAAATCATTTTAGAGTAATGAAAAACCTTCAGTAATCCATAGCCTTTATTTACTTATTTTCTCCAAAAAGCACCATCTTCGGTTGTCATCTTAGAAAATATGAAGTCTACTTTCTAGCAGGGCGTCCAGCACAATATGTACCAAACTTGTCTCCAGGAGCCTCAGCGAGACAAAAATCTTAACGGTTTATACCCAGAATCCCTGAAGAACCCTGTTCATTATGTATCCGCATTTATCGTTTGCCCTCTTACTAGGACAACTCTAATCACTAAGGTGTTCAAATTATTTCCTACTTCCATTAGTTTTGGATATACTGCTTCAGATTTTTGGTTCTCTGAGATCTGTGTGTATTAAACTTTATTCAAAGTGTTTCTAGAAAAAATAACTAGAGCTTATTATAATATATTCTGCAAGTTGGAAAAACGTTATAGCCCCATGAACATAAAGCAGTTTATTCATTAGCAGCAAAGACATGCCATTTTCAATCCCATTCTGTAATGATGAAAATAATAAATACCTTCCCCTTTTATTTTCAGTTAAGGAATATTCTGGGCTTTAATTTTATTCTTTAAGTGATACTGTCATTGTGTATTATTATTTTACACAAACCTAACTGAGATAAAAAGAGCATAAACCTTTATTTTATATATAAGGAAATTAAAGCTCAGAGAGGTTAGGGAAAAGGCCAAAGTCAAAATTCTAATAAGTGTAAGAACCTGACTCACATCAAGATGCGTTACATGCTGCTGGTGTCCTTAACACCACACTAAGCTGCCTCCTTAGTTAAAAATTTCTCTACCATTCATAAGTAAAGGGGTATATCTGTAACATTTGCTATTTATTTCGATGAATAATTATTTTAGAGTTTTTCATACTGATATGTTTTCCTTCATTAGAACTTGTTAAAAGTTCTCAACTCAAAAAATTTGAATAAAGTCAAAAATTGTTATAATGCCTTTAAACAAACATTTCTAAGAAGTAAAGCACAGAATTTAAAAGAACATCATTCTTGAATTCTCAAAGAATTAAAAGTTGATCTCATATTTGATCCTGCAATCCCATTACTAGATATCTATGCAGAAGAAAAAATTTCATTTTACTACAAGGACATTTGCACTAGAATGCTTATTTCAGCTCAATTCACAATTGCCAAGGTGTGGAAGCAACCCAAGTGCCCATCAACCCATGAATGGATCAACAAACTTGGTATATGTACACCGTGAAGTAATATTCAACCAAAAAAAAAAAAGATCTTTTGTGTTTATCTGGATAGAGTTGAAAGACACTCTTCTTAGTATAGTAGCTCAAGAATGGGGGGGAAAGGCTCAGCTCAAGTGGCTAAGGCACCAGCCATATACACCTAAGGTGGTGGGTTCGAATTCAACCCAGGCCCCCAACCAACAATGACGGCTGCAACCAAAAAATAGCCAGGCGTTGTGGTGGGTGCCTGTGGTCCCAGCTACTTGGGAGGTTGAGGCAGGAGACTCACTTGAGCCCAGGAGTTGAAGGTTCCTGTGAGCTGTGATGCCGTGGCACTCTACCCAGGGTGATAGCTTGAGCCTGTCTCAAAAAAAAAAAAAAAGAAGGGGGGAAAAGGTATCCAATGTAGTCAATACTAATATGAAATGAATATATAAATAACTATTTGTCCACAAGAAAGAAAAAACAAGTATATTCTAGCAAAAAGTAGAGAATGTTCATCATGTCTCCTGGGTGAAGAACTCAACTACAACTTGAACTTTACCTTAAAAGTGAAAACAATGTGAAACCCTACATCTGTACCCTCGTATTAAGTCTGAAATTTAAAAAAAAAAACATCATTCTCAAACATGCAATGCCCCTTCAAGTCCACACACCTACTGTGCAAAAAGTCACATTTAAACACTTTATCCTGAATTACCATGACCTCAAAGAACATAGTACTCTATACTTTTTCCTAAAAGAACAGTTACACTCATTGATGGCTATGAGTAAAGTTTGTTTTCTTTTCTTAAAAAAATAGTATTAACAGTATTAATACCGTATGGTGAAATGTCAGGAATAGTTCATTTCAATGAAGGTTCTATGGTCATAGGCAGGTGAAGTGGCTCAGTGTTCTAGTGGCAGATATAACATAGAAAACAAGGTTTTCCTTTAAAGAGATTGAAAATTATTACAACGACAACAACAATAATCCTAAAATAGCTTTCTCCAAATGTGCACTGCTGCATTAGATGGAATCTAAAGCCCTTACTGGTCAATACAGAGGGAAAACAGGCTCCCTCTAACAAGCACTGGGAGTGATCACTTATCTCTCACCTTCCAGTGTGCTATTTGGGGTACGGAAAGACAGTCCAGAGCCCTGGGGTTTATAAACCTGCAACACCAAGCTTAGCTGGGGATGCTGCTTTATAACATTCCAGATGATTTGTGTCTAAAAACAAGTAATTAGGGATAGAGAGAGGGGAAGGGGGCATAAAGGATACTCTTTTCCCCCTTAAAGCAAAGAATCAAGATGATCACTTTGTACTAGGTTCCCTGTAGAAATCAATCACCATCAAGCACTACTCATTTCATGAGAAAAGGATTTCTTTTGCTATAATTCTCTACCATGCATGCTCCCACTGCTTCATAGTTGTATTCATAATTTTCTTAAATTTATAACTACTCCAGGCTTATCAATACCCCTTATAAAGTCGATGCAGGACTGGTAATAGGTTTAAAGAAACGTTGTAATTTCTGTCATGCTGTTTTGTTGGGGAGAAGCTTTGCTGCTATTTATAGCTTAATATGCTATTGTATGCTTCCTAATTGTGTAACTTGTGGAGTTATGGTATATGTAAATTAAGAAACACTTTTATCAGGGAACCCCAGATGGTGTCTATTTGTCATATGTCCTTTCTTGAAATATATCCTTCTATGCGAAATTAGTTTTTAGATTAAAATATTAGGGAAAATTTACTGTCTCTATAATCTTTTTTATTTTATACTTTAATTCCAAAATGTATAAGGTATTTGCCAGAGACTTACTACAAAGCTAATGGAAAACATTTCTAAGCAGACATGGTGGTAATGCTGTAATTTTTTAAAGTATTGACTTTATTGTTTTATTGAGATAAGTCTTTTATAAAAACTTCAATAATACTGAAAGGTTTCTAGAAACATTCATTTTAAGTAATCCAAACTCTATGTATCAGAAATAAATAACCCCCTCCAACACCAAATAAACATCATTGCAGACACAGCCAAATGTCTATTAAGGTAGAAGAACAGATCAGACAGATATATTCATACACATACCTTAATTTTACTAAAAATGGAATGAAATTATATATGATATTTTAATATTTAAATGGTATACTTTCTGTTTCTTAAATTTAACTCAAGAAAATATTGAATCCCAAACTAGAGGAATTACTAAACTTCAGGTCAATATTTCTTCAACACAAAACGTATTTCCTTTTCTACCAAGGCACTCCAAAGTTGAGAAAATAATTGAAAAACTTTAGGAAGTTAAAATCTTATTATGTATTTCAATATTAAGTACTGGGTATTAAGCCCAGGTATAAATAGAAGGTAATTAACCCAATGATACTCCTGCCAATGTTGCCTTCTTGCACCCTTAATCACTGCCATTAACATGTTTACAGGATCACAGTCTCTAAGATGCATATACAGTGCTCACCAACTGGCTTCTCATGAGAGATTCTCCATTCTTGAGCTACTATTGTTGCCCTTACATACATTTGTGGGTTGGGGCTGTTGAAAGAAGGGCTCTCAGGTTCTATAGTGTCTGGCTCTTTGCTTCAGAATGTTACTCTCTTGATATTACATTTAACTGAAAATAAAACTTGATCATACTTCCTTTAAAACTGTGTAGAAATTGCTTCTTTGGCTTCTGACATTATGTGGAAATTGGAAGCCAACCTTTATTCCTCCTCCTATGTAGCTCACATTTTTTGGTCCTTAAATGTTCATCTAACTGAATCTTTCCTTACCCTTGGAGTTCAGGAAGCAGTACCAAAATATCTCTTAGTATTTGTTGTTCTATATAAAGTTTTCCTAGAACATAATAAACTTCAAGCTGAAGATTTAAATCTTTTCAACAGCTTCCTGTTTTTTATTTTTGTATTCTGTATCAGGGGATTTTTTTTCCATTCAAATACCCTAATTATGTACCTGTTAGCTCTTTTCTCACTCTTTCACGTCCTTCATCATTGTAACAATTTTATATTGTTCATCTACACTTCATTTTGTTAATTTTTTTTAAACCTAGCATATTGCTTCTGCCTTTGTTTTCGGTCAAGTTTATTCTAAGTGTGTTACTTCTGGTGTCTATTTACTTTGTCAATTTTTTCATATCTATTTTCATTTTTATCCCTGAACTCTACTCATTCTATTTTTATCTCCTGTCGTTGTTATATACTGGCTTCTCTGAACTCTTTTTACGAGATGTAGTTCTTGTAATTTATACTTTTCATAGTTTTTGACTTGTTTTCCTGTGCATACGTGGGAAAGAAAGTGGAAGGATTTATGCATAGATTTAACCCCTGGTCCCTGTCTGATTACTACTCATCTTCGGTGAGACAGAAACCAATGAGAAGTGCAATAGAGAGGGGGAGAGGAACGAAATGGCTGGAAGTTCACTGGGGAAGTTGGCAGCTGCTGCTTCAGTTTACTGACTCAAATACCTTCTTTCCAAATATTTTGTTTCCTTAACATTAAAAGTACTTCTTCCCTCAGATTTTTTTTTTTAACTTAAGAAGTCTGCATGACTCACAGCAAGTTCTCCATAGCATGGTGCCACCTACTTCTTTCCCATTCTCCTCTGACAGCCTGCCTGGTCTTTAGACCAAGGGTTAAAGAATACAGTGAGGAGGTTGATGAAAGTTTTTCTGAGACTTCTCTCTTATACTGTTCTAGAATGTCAGGTGGGGTCTCTATAGGGTTATTCTCTATTTTTCAAATGCCCTACTTAGAAACCAAGTTCTCTTGAACTAAAGAATCTCAGATATATCTCTCAGGGAAAGGCATGTATTTCTAAAGTCTAATGAGCCAGGGTCATCTCTCAGTAGTTTTGATTACCTAGACAGAGATTTCAATATTCACCATACAGACGTCAGAATTTGTATTATTGAGATTGTGGAAGTTGGCCTGCTTCCTTGGATATGCTGCACTTGTCCTTTGTCTTCTTTTTAGATCTTTAGTTGACTTTGAAAGAATGAGGAAAAGAAAAATGCCCTTACATTAACATCTATACAACATCTAAAACTGGAAATATTTGAATATTTTATATTCCATGTCATTTACCAGCATACTGTCTGGTTAAAAACACATGTAGTAGATTTCTATTACTGTAATCATTATACAAGGTAGTATGTATAACAATAGCAGGATGAAACATGAGGAATGAAAACATACATATTTGATACTTTACAATTTCCAAAGTGTTTTTAGGTCCACTTAAACAATATTCATTAAGGGTTGACTATGTTAGATCTAATATTACTTAAACTGGCAACTTCAAATAGAGAAACTAGATGAAAGACGTTAGGTGAGTTGCCAGGAATACATAGACATAAAGATAAACTGTTTCCTAGTAGAGTCCAGTATTCTTTCTACCATACCATGTTGCCTTGCAAGGAAAAAGTGAGTTGATCAGATGGAGCAAAAAGAAACCCACCCTGTGAGTTCTGATCAGACCTCCACGCATAATCCTGGAATCCGCAATCTATCTTCTGTATACTCTCCTGGGATCCATGATTCATTCTGTATAGATTGCACTTTGATCCATAGTTTGTCCTTTATGGAATACCCTGTGATTCACCTTTTTTGGAGTAATAGAGACTCAGATGGCTCTACATGGGACACCAACTACAGTTTTAATGTTTGGATATGGAAGCATTTGAAAATATTTCTTTCTTACAGATCCGTTAGTAAAATAATCATAAAAATGGCTAAACCTGGTATCACAAAAAGTTATCCATGTGTTTATATATATCACATATATTTTAACTGAAAATATATAAGTAGTCATTCATTTTCTAAATGTTTTATGTAGGGCCAAGGCTTTTTATTTTAAAAAATGGTTTGCTCATTGTAAATATGTATTTTTTTGCATCTTATACATTCATTGATTTTTCAGTATAAAGGCTCCTGAAGCCAACTGCAGTGAACATCTAGGCTTTTACAAGGCACCTCTACTCTTTTAGTTTTCATCCATTCTTGATTTGATTCCAGAATCCTATTTTGTTCTTCACTGAGCATTTTTTTCTTTTTTTGGCAATTCCCCTTAAGTCTCACCAGTGTCTTCAGTTTGGGATACTGATATACAAAATCACATTTTTAGTTTGCATTCCTAGTTTATTACATGGTATTTAATTAAATAATATAACAAAAACAGTTGCATAGAGTACAACTGCTATAAACATGTTTGGGGACAAATATAACTGACCTTTGGATCAGTTTTCAACTCAAGTGGTGACAACAGTAGTAGACCTGCTAGCACTGTTACATAGTGATTACGACCAGTGATAAGCCACACTGCCTGCATACAGATCCTGATCTACCTCTAACTAGTTGTTTTAACCATGGACAAGTCATTTAACCTATGTCTCAGTTTCATATGGAAAATGCTAAGTTTAATAGTTGAAGTCTTCGTATGAAGATTAAAGGAATTAGTTCATGCAAGGAATCTAGAAAATGTGAAGTGCTGTATATTAGATAGTATTAACCAACCCCAGTATACAATGGATTTTAGGCACTGTGTTTTGCAGAGGAAATGGAAAACATTAACTAATCTGGTAAGTGAGTTAAATGGAGGTCATTAAGAAGAGTTCTTATTTTCAGTATGTGTTAACTAGTGACCCTTGTTAGATCATAAGTATCCTGACAGCAGGAATTAGATCTTTTCCATTCACTATGGCCTTCTTAATAAACACAGTACCTGCACTCACTAAATATTTTCTGAGTAAATGAATGAGTCAAGTTCAAACATGGTAAGATGACAAAGTTCTTACAATGTAGTGTCAATACTACCTTATACATATGGGTGATTTACATTTAAAAATATCCTTGTCCCTGTTCTAATTTGAGCCTCACAACAACTTCATAACATAAGCATCTCCATTTTATAAATAAGAAATATGGGGGGAGTGCAAAGAAGTCAAGTAATTTGTTCCAGGTCACACAGCAAGTCATTGACATGGCTGGGCCTCAAGGTCAGTCAGGTCTCCTCTCTAGAGCTCTCTGTACAGTGTCATCCTTCCAGTTCAAATAGTTCGACAGTAATCTCAGCTCATCCTTTGTCTCCACGCATGCCATCTCCCCTGTTTGCCCTATGTGACTTTTGATGCTCCTCACTCACTTTAAGTTCAAATTCTAGGCATTTGTTTATGAAAGAATCTGTTACTTTTCTAATCGTGCCTAATTTTCTCCATTGCTGTTGCTCTATCATAAAAACAGCCAAGCATGAGATTAAATGTGGTTTATGAAATAAGAATGTCACTCGTTTAATTTGCTGTAAAGACCTCACCTGTGATGCATTTAACAACATAATTGTATTAATACCAATACTATTTCTATACCTCACTGTATCAAGCAAAGTACTTTGGATTCTAACAAGGTCACCTTCTTTTACAAATCTGTTCCAAATCACTCAACAAAAACAAAAAAAACAAAAAAACATGCTTTCCAAATAAGTGAATGGACAGATTTATAGTTATTTTATATAATAATAGCTTAATGACATTAAATGGCTGGCCAACCTCAATATGAGCCATCATTTAAATATTATTCTAGAAAATCAAGCAAATAATTAAAAAATGATGTGTGGTGTGGGAGTGAGTGGTTGACAAGAGCTCAAGTATACAGTCTCATGTTTAAATGCAGCATTAAGAACACAAGGGCAGACATGGTTCCTCGCAAGCTCTTATTATTGTGATTAGCAACAGGGACATTGTTTCTTATTCCAATTGTAAGGTTGTGTGGAGCTCAGCTCTTCATTCATAGAAAGGAAAAATTTTTCCCTTCTATATGTTTCAGAACAATGCTAAGCTAATTGAATTCAAACAATTCAACAAATAGTTACTAAATTTTGTTATGTCGGATGCCCTGTTATTGGGCACTGTGAAGAAACAAGGATTGCTAAAGGACAGCCTCTTTGTTCAATGAGCTTAAAATGGAACAGAAAAATCAGATTGGGATATCAAACATATTTTATAGGAACAATAAGTTCTAAAACTTGGGTTTTAATAAAGCATAATAAGAACACAGGCAAGAGAGATTGATTCTAGTGGAATGGCCGTGTAAATGTCAGGGAGGAGGCAATGTTAGATGGTTTTCTAATTAGTAGGGTTTAAATAGAGGGGCTCCAGAAAAGAGATGAGAATGACTAATAACACGGACGGGGAGAATAAAGGGCCTAAGGAATTAGAGATGCCAGCACGGCTGACACTTCAAACACCAGGGGAATAATGTGAGAAAAAGCTGGACAGCTAGTTAAACATGGACTATGCAAAGTCCGGGTAAACTTCACTTGGTGAAGCAATTTACCTTTATTTGATAGCTAATAGGCATTAAAACTCCTCATTTTGTTTTTGCAATGATATCATCACATGGTTCTGTGACTAATATTCTGGCAGCAGGAGATAAAATGTAAAGCAAGAAGGTGGCCAGTCAAGCTATTGAAATAATTTAGTCAAAAATAACAAGATCACAGAAGGGAGTTCAATTAGACAACGTGACACCACAAAAAAAAAAAAAGTTCAATCTTGTTAGTTATTAAGCAAATGTACGTGCAGAACATAGTCCCATGTGACCCCTTTTAAAATCAGCCAAAATTTTAAACAATGATTGGGAAGTTGAAATACATGGGGGCACTTATATATCATCAGGAATAAATTAGTACAAAATGCTTTTGGAAAGAAATTTGATAATATATTTGGAAAGTCATACGAAACTTTTCATATATTTCTACTCATTGATATTGTGGAACAATATCCAAATTCAGAAGATCTTTTATATAAAATGAGTCACTGAAGTATTATTTGTGATAGAAAAATATTAAAAACATCCAGATGTCGAAAAAATAGATATAATTTAAAAGTTGATGAGCTCTTATATAGGTATGAAAATTATAATCATGATAACTCTGTGGTGATATGAAAAATGTTTAAAAATGGAATAAAAATGTGCCTGCGTGTATTCTGAAAGAATAGAAATAGGACATAGAAATGAAAATAGTTCAGATATTAAAAATTTACTCTTAACATTTCTGAAATTCTTAAATTGTGAGTGATAAATAATTTAAAGTGTTACTTGGATGATGAATTAGGACAATGGCAGTCCAAATGAAAGGAAATGTAGAGAGAAATACAAGGGAAGAACACTGGGATGAATTATCAGAAATTGGAAGAAGGGATCAATGAAAGCCAAGATGTAGACTTAGAGGCTTGAGCCCGGGAGTATCGTCAGGGAATTTAAGGAAACAAGAATAGTTATTCATGCCACTTAAAGCAAACAAATTCAGCTCTGATCATTGAATTAACGTTCCAATAGATCTTTCCTAAGCATCTGGGAATATAATGCGTATTTCTAAAGAAAAATCAATGCTAAGAATTTTGGACATCCCTTGAAGTGGCTTATAGTCAAAGCCAAAGGAATTGGGGGAAAATTATCAAATTTCAACATGTAGCACAACAAGAGAATACCACTTTGAGAAAAACATGGAATAACACTTCCATCTAAAAGATTGGAAATTGAAAAGAACCCACAAAGCATGCTAGAAACGAATAGTCAGTATAAAGATCCATGCTAGCGTACTACCACGGCAACCGAGAGAAAGATTAATGTATGAGTGGGCTTTTTTCCTCTGAAGGAATGGGGTTATCCATAAATTATAGAGAAGTAGAAGGATAGATGGAAAAAGAGACCATGGAAGTTAGGTACTACAAGATCATCTCAAAAAAGTAGTTTTCATAGATTGGTAAGAGCATAAGAGTTTTCACCAAAGACAAAGGAAGTAACCAGAAGACAGTACATGTAAACTGTGCCTTCAAAAAGTTGATTTAGAAAGGTTGCATTGTACAAAGTCAACACACAAAAATATGCATGCCATTATGTATCAACTACAAATAATTGGAAATTTGAAATATACACTGAAAAAAAAATCTGAGTAAAATTAAAGAATACTGAAATAAATGGAGAGATATGCTATGCTCAGTGATTGGAACACTCAATATTTTATAATTTCAATTTTCCCCAAATATTTTATTGTATTATTTTTTATTAAATCATAAATTTAATAAATACCCAGAAGATAGCCTAGTGCTATCAGACAAGCTGGTGATGCCCCTCCAAGGAGGACTTGCAGTAGGACCCCTGAATGGTAGTAAGTCCTGTCTCTACATTCCCATCAGAATCTACGGATAGAATAGGGGTCAATAGATATTTATTTCATACCTACTGATCTTCTTCAATAGACACCAAGGAAAAATTGCCTAGAATATAAAGCTGAATCATATCTGGATTTTACATAACACAGTATGCAATGTATAAAAAGCATATGAGACGGCAAGATTAGGAAATGTAATTTTACAATTTTGCTGTGTAACTTTAAGTAAAATGATAGTCAATACTTTGATTGTGTAACTATAAAATTTATGGGTAAGAAGAAATTGAGCTAGATAATGTCTAACATTACTTTGAGTTATTACTGAATTCCTAAAACTCAAGGTCTATATTTCTTGCTGCTGTAAGAAATTAGTGAAAAACAATTCAAATTTATTTTCTCACCATTCCAAAAGTTGGAAGTCCACAATCAGCCTTGCTGGGCTAAAGGGAAGGTGTCAACAGGGCTGTGCTCCCTCTGTAGTCCCAAAGGGAAAATCTGTTTTCTTGTCTTTGCACCTTCTGGGGGCCACATACAATGCTCGGCTCATGTCTCCCTTCCTGTATCTTCAAAGCTGGCAACGTAGCATTTTCAAATCTTTCTTCTTCTCTCTCAGCTGCTTCAGTTATCACATTATTTTCTCTGAGAGTCTGACTTTACTGATTCCCTCATTACATTTCTCTCCCTCTTACTAAGACTTCCCTGCCTCCCTCTTAGAACAACCTTTGTAAGTATATCATTGAGCCCACCTGGATAACCCAGTATAAGCTCTATCTCAAAATCCTTAACCATCCTGCAAAGTCCCTTGCCATATAAGGCAATTTAATCCCAGATTGGGGTGTTTAAGATGTGAACATCCTTGATGGGGAGGCATTATTCAGTCTTCCATAAGCTCACATTAACATATTCGTCAAGGTCATTATATGTCTGAGTAATCACTACAAAATAATTTTCCTAATTCCTAAGGAAGATAACAAAATGAACCATATATCCAAAGGAGTTGTAACTAGCAAAGACGCTACCTTGGAAAAAGAGAAAATGGGTTAACTGATCTTACTATTGCTCGAACATCACTAAATTATTTATTTGGAAGAAACTTCCAATGTTTTAGTAAATGTTAGTAGTAAACATCCTTTTAAATGCCATTGATATTACTTCAAATATTCTGACTTAAAATGTATTCATAACTAATGTTAATAGATACAAAAGAAGTATTTTGTATTTTTGAAAAACAAAGTATGAAATTAAAATGTTTTGGTATAACCCATCCATTGGTGCTGAAGTTAGTTACCAAAGAGGAGTTATAAAAATGTTCTCAGTGATGACAACATCATGGGAATAAGTGTCTGAAAATGCATCATGACAAGTTCTAGGAAAAAAGACATTCTGTTCACTAAACTCTGTTATATTTGTGTTTTAAAGTTATTACTTTGTCTTATAGGTACAATTTGTAAGTATACAGTAAAAAGTATCTCTCCTCAAAGTAAAAAAAGTGGGCCAGCCAAACAACAATGATGGCTATAACCAAAAAATGGTCAGGCATTGTGGCAGGCGCCTGTGGTCCCAGCTACTTGGGAGGCGGAGGCAGGAGACTCGCTTGAGCCCAGGAGTTGGAGGTTGCTATGAGCTGTGATGCCATGGCACTCTACCCAGGGGGATAGCTTGAGGCTCCGTCTCA
>CAUYQV010054243.1:0-13892 GCA_963574575.1 Galagoides demidoff
GGTGTGTTGCACTGGTGGTTCATGTATCACAAACGGGTTAGTGATACATGATTCCTTAGCGATTCCTAGTGATAAAGTATTTCATCAAAAAGAAGGAAAAGAATAACTCTGAGGCCAAGATGGGTGGATTGCCTAAGCTCAAAGGTTTGAGTCCAACTCAAGCAAGTGCAAGATTCTGTCTCTATAAAAAAGCCAAGCATTGTGGTAGGTGCCTGTCGTCCCAGCTACTCAGGAGGCTGAGACAAGAGAATCACTTGAGCCCAAGAGTTTGAGGCTGCTGTGAACTATGATGCCACAGCACTCTACTGAGGGAGACAAAGTGAGACACTGTTTCAAAAATGTAAAATAAAATAAATAACGTTTTTTTCAAAGGGGTGTGAAACTGAGCATGTATTGCTCTGGTGAAAAAAATTGAGCCAATAGAGGGAGCTAACGCAGCACAAATGGGACATAGGGACTCATTGGAGAGAAATTCCCAAGTAAGTGGAGACCTAAAGGTAAGCTTTTTCAGGGAATTTAGAGAATACAGAGGAAGACAGGCAGAAAGATCAATAAAAATATTGGTAACAAAAATTCTGTTGATGAGTGTTGATCACTCCAACGTGTCAATATTAAATTAGAATTAACATCATCCAGGTGTTCAGGGTGCAAAATCTGTGATACAAAATCTGCAACCTGTCTTAATAGGCTACGCTGAATGGGAATCTCTGTATTTACCAAATCTCTGGATCTATGAAAGCTGAGAGGTGTGATAAATTTGAAATAGCACAGGCTCCCAGGAAACAATAGGAAGTAGGATTCTCGTTAAAGAGAGTGTGAATGCACAGGTGTTAATAGACATTAGCTTTCTGTACACAGGTCTATTTGCCATGTAAAGTTAAATGGGACTTACCATGAAAATGTTAGATGGGACCTACTGATTTATCTAGGACTGAGTTCCACAATGGTAGTAAAGGAAGTTCAGCAAGCAGGAGGCGAATGGAACAGGTGATTGATAGAATCAGATTACTGACCTGCCAGGTAAAACTGACCTTCCCAGGAAGAAGCGAGTGTATGTCCCTCCCAGGAAGTGGTGGATGGACAAATCCCAGCCTCTCTAACCCCATCCACCATAGCCCATGTGTGGATTCTTCCTGGTAAGGATCACCCCACCTTGCATCCAGGTGGAATAACTTCCTGCCCAAAACTGGGACTTCACCTTTCTTTCATCTCGCTCCTTAGAATAATCTTTTATCTTTGGGTCCAGAACCTTTCATATGGTGCCATGAAAGGGGTGAAGCCTCCTTGGGGAGTCCAAAAATATACCCCATGGGACCCGATAAAATGGACCCTTATTTCTGCATGATGAAGAGAACTGGGATGCCCCTCGGACCCTGCCTAAAATTCATCCATTTAGTAGTGAGGTGAGTCTTTGTCTAAAACTTCTTTCCTGAACTTCTTTTCTCTTTCCCTTCCTACTCTAACTCCTCTTCTTCCCACTCTTGTTTCTGTGCCTTTTTTACCCAGTCTCACCCATCTGGTGCCCTAATGTGGGCCTAGCTCCTTCCAGCTGGTGGTCACACACAGAGGCCAGGTCTCTCTGACCCGGGTCTCACCTGTCTGGTGCCCTACTGTGGGCCTAGATTCCTTTGGCTCGTTAAGGCTACATGCCAGGCTTTCTTTTGACCAAGGTCATAGGTAGAGAGTCTGGGTAATCTCTTAACCCCAGCCTCAAGGAGCCAAGCTCATAGGTCCATTGCCCTGTGGTGGGTCTGGACCATTTTTGGTGATTCTGCAAGCCATGGCTTGCTGGTCCAGTATCCTCCCAGAGGCCTGGATCAATTTTTGGAGGATAGCCACATGCAGAGGCCAGGTCCTCTCTGGCTGTAGTCAGCTGTTTCACTCCTCCTTTTCCCCCTTGAAAGTTCTCTTTACATCTTCACTTTAATCTCATTTGTTTTCTACCTCCAGTTTTCAATCTGTGCACTGTTCAGTCACAGATTTCCCCTTCTTCACCTTTAAGCTGTCTTTTAATTCACCTCAAGTCTTTACGTCTCTATCCTCACCTTAAACCTAAATGCCTCATTTTTTTTTTCTGTAATACGGTTTGGCCTATGTACAAACCAGACCATGGCTTGTGTTGGCCTGAAAATGGCACATTTGATGTCTCAATGCTCATTGATCTCAATAATTACTGTCAGAAATTAGGCAAATGGTCAGAAATTCCCTACGTCCAGTCTTTTCTCCTCCGCCAAAACATTCTTCTCTGTGTTCATCTTGTGAACCCTACCAGATTCTCCTGGTGCAAGTAACACTGGTTTCTCCCGACCTATCTGAATCTCCATTGTTTAATCCTAACCTGGCAGGCAGCCCCACCTGCCCTTCCACAGCCCTTCCTGCTCCTCCCCAACCCCTCACCTATAATTCCTTCATTTTCTCAATCAGAACACCTGGCAAATTCCTCTATGTGGGATACTTCTTTTCCATCTATAACCTCCCCTCATTCACCCATTCTTATTGCCCTCCAACCCCATGTCCCTATCTTTCCCTTAAATGATACCCCATCCTTCCCCTCCACTGCCCCTCAACAGCCCTCCACCGCACATGGTAGATCTGGCTCCCGAGAGGGAAGAGTCTAGCATGAGGGCAAGCAGCCAATGCTGCTATGTTGCATACCTCCAGAGGGTGCCATTTCATTCTAGTCTTTGTGAATAACACCCTTGGAGGATGCAAAGGTATAGTTCTGGGGTAGTATGGCAGAAGAAGCCCATGGGGAGTCTGTTCAGATACAGAGAAGGTGCAGCTCTGGCATAGCATGGCAGATGGAGCCCACAGCCATAACCAGAAAGCATTTCTGCAGAAAAGAGCACTAAATGTGGGGAGGGGTTGCCATTTGGAGACCTGGAGATCTCACTAAAAGTGAGAGGACAGAGTGGTCAATGGGCAGCAGTCCCATCTTCACCCCAGGACGGTTTGGCTGGGAACTGGAAGGCCACACTCCTCTTCTGTGTCTTTGGGGATAGAAACCCTAAGATTGTAGAAGATGACCAAGCTTGGAATTGATGCTGCTGACAGAAGAGAATAGAGGGCTAGCAACCATGGTGTGTAAGGTTGATATTATTCACAGCTACTCCTCAGAACAGAGGAGACATTTATAGCCACCGTATAGCCAGTCATGAGCAGAACAAACAGGAATGCAAAAGAACAGATCATCACCAACCCCACGCAGCAAGTGCTTCTATAACAACAACAATAATTATTATTATTAGCACATTCTTTTATTTTGTTTTGGGGCTGTCACACATGATGTACCAAGACCATATGAGTACCGGTGGGCAGACTCCAGCCCTGCATCACAAGCATTTTTGTGATTCATGGTCTTTGCCCAGAGAAAATAACACCCTCTTTCAAATTCAGATTTTTTTTTTGGCATGAAATTTTGGAAGCTAGTCCTAAAATTCTCCACAATGACCATCTTGTCTATTCTTGGGCTAGTCATAGGATTCAATCAATCTTCTTTCTCATGAATTCACTACTTATTTTATTTTAAATTACATTTTATCTGATTATAAAAGTAGTATGTATTGAGATAAAAAAAAAAACCAGGAAACAGAAAATTTAAAATAAACACCTCACAATCTTCCACTTCAGGACAAACACTGTCAGCTACAAACAGTTCCTGACTTGGGAGGGTTCAATTTATGATTTCTCCACATTACGACAGAGGGAAAGTGCTCCACATTCAGGAGAAACCACCCTTCAGTACAATATTCCATGAATTTCATGAGCTTTTCAAAACTTTAGTATAAAGCAGGGTTTTTCTTTACAAGATTTTCCCAACTGTAGGCTAATGTCTATGTTCTGATCACATTTAAAGTAGGCTCAGTTCAGGCATGATGCTGGGTGGGTTATGGGCACCTAATGTCAATTTCTGACATTTTTAACTTATCAATAGGTTTATCAGGATGTACCCCATCATAAGTTGAGGAGATTCTGTATTTTTTATATTTGTTGTAAAAACTGAAATAACTTCTGGAGGGGCTTTCTTTTGTTCTTTTCTCAGATCTAACCTTCTCTCCTTGGGGCTGCACACCTAAACTCATCATTAGACTCAGGCTGTGACCCACGAGGGTGTCAGGAAAACCTCTTCCCAAGCTCTTGGGAACTCATCAGAGTGTGCCGCCTTCATTTTTAAATGGGAAGACTGAGGTCCAGGCGCCCGCCTGAAGCCACTGACTCTGTCAGAGGCCTCTGGTACAGCAGGCAACTGTCTCAAAATTTACTGTGCTCTTTTTCACATGTAAAGTACAGAAACTGACGAAGTGTGTCAGGTGGTAGGATGTCAGAGAGGCTGACAACTCACAGTGCCAAGAAGGAACATCTCCTAAATTAGATGAGAACGGGTAACACTTCTATATCATGAAGAATACTGTCTTTCCCTATATGAGTAAGTGGTATGTAAGTATGGTTTAATATGTGTCTGTTGATATTAATAATGTCCAGTTGATTTGACATACATAGATGTTTTTGAGGAAAGGGAACATTTTCAAGACTGCAAATGGCCTTTAAGTTGTCCTGTGTAATTTGCATACCCAATAGAGATTAACTCTCTATGTGACAGTGATGGTATTTTTAAATGAGACAATATACAAAAGTAAATAAACATATAAGGATGGAGGCAAACATTTCCAAAATCCAAACAAATGCCATGTAAATATTCTATTATCTATGTTTGATTTTAGATTATAGGTCATGTACTGAGAATTTATGTAAGTTAGTATCAGAAGGTATCCCACACCCACTGTATATTATCTTTCCCTAATCTACCATGTGTGGGTGAGTTGACATTTGGGCTGCCGATTTTAATCAGAAGTGTGATGTGATTCTACGCCCAAATAAGAAGACCCCGTGCCAGCTTCCATCTGGGGCAGAGTGGGAGACTGGAGGGTTTGCTGATATAATCTACCACCCTAAAGAACCTCAGCCGCATTTGCTCTCTCCTCAGGGTGGGTTCTGCCTCTTACGACTCAAAATATCAATGTAGACCAGCAGCATTGATGTGAGCACCATCTAAGGAGCTTAGGAGAAAAGCAGAGTCTGAGGCCCACCCCGGACTCCCTGAGTTGGCATCTACATTTTAATGCAGTGATTCATGTGGACACTGGTGTTTGAGGAGCACAGGGTGAATTGATGATTAAGAATTATAGTGCATCTGTTTGCCTTACTCTGTTGTTACACACACACATTCTCTCTCTGTGTTCAGGTTGAAAAATATGCCTTCCAATCCAATTTTTCTGCCACCTGCATACTCCCCAGCTCTTATTTATTTTGGGTAGGAAGGAGGTCAGTGGATTACTTGTAATTATCCTATAATTTTAAAAGAGAAAAACATAAATATGAACTCACCTGATGAAGTTATTATCTATTTTAGATTACACAAAATGATTAAAGTGTTTTTGTTCATTTTGCTTATAATTTTCTTCAGTGGGATACTTCTTGAAGCAATCTCCAGGATGAAGTCTAGGCTTCCTCTTAGCACAGTAGTTACCATGCCAGCCACATACACCCAGGTGGCGGGTTTGAACCCAGCCTGGGCAAGCTAAACAACAATGATAATTGCAACAAAAAAATAGCCGGGTGTTGTGGCAGGTGCCTGTAGTCCCAGCTACTTGGGAGGCTGAGGCAAGAGAATCACTTAAGCCTAAGAGTTTGAGGTTGCTGTGAGCTGTGATGCCAGGGCACTCTACCGAGGGTGATATGGTGGGACTCTGTCTCAAAAAAAAAAAAAAGTTTATCTTGTTCCACCTTTCTTATTTCTTCTGCTTCAAACCATGCAATCCTTTTTTCCGTTTTGCATTATAAAATGCGTCTTCCCATTTAGCCTCTCCCCATTGTCAGAAGTTAAAGGTTTTCCCATCTTTCTTAAATTTCTGTTCCTCACACTGCTCACAAGCTGAGTAATGAGATTTCTCCTGTAAGGAAGGTGGGTCTGCACTGTTCTCCATTCTCCTTCTTATCTAATGAGTGATGATGTAGCTGTTCACAGCTGTGACTTCCATCAGCCAGAAGGACATTTTTTTCTACCAAAAGACCTCCTTGTGAATCCATAACATCCGTAATACTTACTGATGAGCTCTGTGCACTCTTCCCACAAACTGTGTGTATTCTAAAATAACGGTCGATTTTTCAAGTCAAACAGGCTGCTTCTTCCTATACAGTGGTCTACTGTGTTTGAGGGCCAAAAACATGTACTCAGCATTGTCACTAACCTCTTGTCCTGGAATGAGTGGCACATCATTTTCATATCACATCGATAGTGCATAATTCATATTCCTGAATTTCTTCTTTTTCAGATAACTTGGAAAATCCTTCCTAGAAGCCCTACTGTTCCTGTTATATATATTTTTATTTTATGCAATTCCCAAGCAAGTTGAGGGCTCGTGTAGGACCTGGCAGTGTAGATGTGATAACCTGAACCACTCATATGCACTTGTAAAACTTGAACCAAATGAACCACTATTTAAGACACAGATAGCAAATCAGGATGAATAAGACCTCCTGTTGTTGTTATGCCATAATAGGGAATGTGAGAAAATGCATAACCATTTTCTGAATCACACAGGCAAAAAAATCATAGGCCCCACTTTGTGAACAAATGCAACCAAAAAACCACGTTAAGTGTCTTCTGGCAGAGAGGAACAGGAAATCATTGCCAGAAAAGGTCCAAGTTAGGATCAGAAAGATAACAGATACTGGCCAAAATCAGATTCATAAGATTTACCTGCTGAATGCAATGTGAAAAACCATCTAGTCAAAACTCTTCAGATGGTTGGGATGGCGTAGGGCCTGGTACTATTCATCTCCCCTTTTTCCTTCTAGCTCCCTAAGATTTAGCAGAGTGAACCATGCAACAGGATGTGTATTTCCAGGGTCCTGTGCAGCTACAGGTGCCTGAATTAATGATAGGTGAGCAGAAGAGATGCGTCCAACTTTAGTCTGTTCCTTAGCAAAGCAGCAGTTTGTTCACAAGTTCCTGTTTCTTACAGGCTGGGAAGCAGTAAGAACCACAGCAGACACGTTGGGTGCAGAGAAGGAAGTCCCATCCTGAGAGTGGTGGGGATGACCAGCCACCGCGGGCCAGTCATGCCCTGGTATAGCACAGCAGCCCAACTGCCCTAGAATGCCAGCTCAGCTTGGAGCACAGGAGAGAAGTTAAGCTCTATTTTGTCTCATCCATTGAAACTACTGTGATTTTGCTCCTTTTTTATGGCCTCTGTGCCCGAATCCATAACTCAGGCCCAGAAAATACATGCCCTCTGGGATATAAGAATAAATTTGAGGAAATGTAAGATGTAAGAATAAACTTGCAGAAAATGTTTAAAGGTTTTAAAAAATATATACTCAGTTTTATAGTAAAAGCATTTTTCAACAATTTGAGCCAGATGTGATAGAATGCTTTGGTTTTCCTGACTACACTCCTTGCTTTATTACTTTATCTTAGCTACCGTTGAAAGAGACGCTCATACTTAGGCATCCATCCCACAGCAGCTACTTGGATGAATGATCGAAAAAAGGGTAAAGTTAAATCTGTTTTCATAGAACCATCAAATTATTACATGTATGTTTTTGGCCCTCGCTTATTTTAGAGAATATACTCTGAATGTGCATTTTAAGCTGACCCACTTGATGATCTGCCATTGTGAAGCAAAGTGGCAACCAACAAAGGTTTTCCAACAGGCACGTCTGTCATATTCTAAGAGTTTTTCAGTGTATGTGTCATGTGGGAAGCAGTCACAGATCTGTCTGTTTGCTCTGGGGCAGGCCCACAGCTCAAAGTTATTTTTTTCCTGTTTGTTTTGTGGCAACGCTTAGTAGTCTTCAAACTAAAGTCATAAATACAGTTGAAGATAAAGGATGTGGTTTGTCTACACAAAGAACATGGCACCACAGTTTAGGCACTTTGGAATTCAGGTAGTGTTTGACTGGCAGACTTCTCAGCAGATTTTCTAGCATATTTCTACCAGTATGTGTATAAGTTAAATTGTCTCTGGCTGTACAAAGACCTTCACCTAGTCACCCAGTTACATTTATCCAGTGATAAAAGCATTTGACTATATGTGCTCTTTAAAAAATAAGAAAAGTGAGGTAGCACCAGTTCCCTGAGACTGTCTTCAACCACAGTAATCCCTCGTAGACTTGCCCCCCAGCATCCAAGGAAAGATTGCGTGCTTAGATATGGGAGCAATATGTGTCGTTAAGCTTCCTGTTTTAGTTTGTTGGTAGTTACCTATGACTGACACAATGGATATCATCCATCTCAGATGTTTATAATATTAGGAGCTCAACAAATCCAATGTAAAGTTGTCTAAAACTGTTAACAATGATAAAAATTTAATGTAAAAAAATCATTAAAAATTTCTTAAACACTGGGCAGCACCTGTGGCTCAAAGGGTAGGGCGCTGGCCCCATATGCTGGAGGTGGCAGGTTCAAACCTAGCCCCGGCCAAAAAAAAAAGAAAAATTCCTTAAACACATGACAAAATTTTATAAATAATTTATATATCTAGTTTGTTTTAAAGTTCTTTTTCATTTGTAAATCAGATTTCTAAGTCCATTTAAGTCTTCTGCTTACACAGGGGTTCTCAATCTTGACTACATACTACCATCACCCATAGAGCTTTAAAAATCCTGAAACTTCAGCCAAATCCAAAAAATTATATCAGGATTTCTGGGGGTGGGACCTCACATCAGTATTTCTTCTGTTAGTTGATTGTAGGAATGTTGATGGGGTTAACAGGTGTAAGCTATTAACCAAGGGTGACAGGTGTTCATTAGAATAAGGGACATCAGAGTTTACCAGGCATCCCTTTCCAAAGCCATTATTTTCCATCTGAAATACATTTGCCTTCATCAGTTAGTTCATGCCTCTTTCACAAAAACCACCAAGAAGATTTAGTGCTCTCAAAATAGAGAGGTCCTCTAAGCCTGAGGGAAATGAATAGTTCTTGTCCCTAACATAGAATTCCCTTTAGTCATGGACTGTAGAAAAGTTTTTAAATAACCAGGTGATGTCTTAGGCAGATGCATTGTATCCAGTATTGGTCTTTCCAAAGGAACACTTGGAGTCATCCAGTCCTCCCATTTCTCTTTGAGCACAGAAACTTTATTCTTAGTCTGTCAGCACAGGAAATCACTAACAAGTACCTTGATTCATGCAAGAAGCAAGAAAAAAAAAGAAATGGTACTGTTCAGTGCCTGAATGTATGTACACAGGACTTGGAAAATCTCCCCCAAATAAAGCTGTTCCATCTCTCATGAACCAGCCACCCCACATTAAGGGCCATCCGATTCTCAGAATGCTTCTGTGAAAAATGGAAATGAGCAATTCCATTTTTTAGTAAAAAGTGAACATATGACATAAACATTCACATATACAAAGGAACATCTAACATTTTCTAAATATAAAATCATCCATGCCACTGCTCTCTTGCTTCATTTAACTTCCTCTGCCTTAAGGCAGAGGACAGGTCAAAATGTCATTTTCTTTGCTATCCACACTCAGAGCCAATTGTTTAAAACTAGATGTTTAAATTTGGGCAATTTGAGTCCTTAAATCCCATGAACTGAACCATACTGAGTAGTAAAGAAAGATGAGAATCCAGTTAATTCTGAGGTATTTGTTGACCACCTTCTACATGCAAGGCCTGTCTGTAGAGTGCAATGCTTCCTTTTTCAGCTGTAGCAGTTCCCCGCTTTGCTCAGAAGGCTCATTTGAAACTGATGATGAATATTTTAGTTTTACAGGCTTTGGTTTCTTTGACTATTCAATAATTTCACTTCCCTGAAACCAGATTCTGCTGTAGAAGTTCCTTGGAGACTCCAAGGAATATCTGTTCTTTTGATAGGGTCTATACGGCTCAGATAGCTGTGCAGTTAATCCTTTCTGGTTTTTTTTTTAAAGACAATCCAATTTTTTCATATTGTGTCCTTCTTTGTTTAAATAAGTTAATTTTGCCATAATTTTGGCTCTTTTATCCTATTCTCTATCTTTTATTTATTTATTTTTATTTTTATTGTTGGGGATACATTGAGGATAAGAACTGGGTTACATTGATTGCATTTGTTAGATAAAGATCCTCTTATAATTGTGTTCTGCTCCCTAAAGGTGTACCACACACTGTGACCCCCATCCCCTCCCTCCTTCTCTCTCTCTCCTCTCCTCAAGCCCCACCCCCACCATGTACTAGGTCTATGATTGTCCTCATATCAGAATTGAGTACATAGGATTCTTGCTTCTCCATTCTTGTGATGCTTTATTAAGAATAATGTGTTCCAATTCTATCCAGGTTAATACAAAGGATGTAAAAGTCTCTTTTTTAATGGCTGACACTAATCCAGTCCTGGGTTAGTGAGCATTGAGGCTGTTTCCACATTTTGGTGATTGTAAATTGAGCTGCGATAAATAGTCCAGTGGAAACATCCTTATGGTAAAAGGATTTTTTTTTTCTTCTGCGTAGATGCCCAGTAACGGGATTGCAGGATCAAATGGGACATCTTGCTTGGGTTCTCTGAGGGTTCTCCATACTTTCTTCCAAAAAGGTTGTTTTAATTTGCAGTCCCACCAGCAGTGTAAAAGTATTCCCTTCTATCCACATCCATGCCAGCATCTGCGGTTTTGAGATTTTGTTATGTGGGCCATTTTCACTGGGGTTAGATGAATCTCAGGGTGGTTTTGATTTGCATTTCTCTAATAATTAGGGATGATGAGCATTTTTTCATATGTTTGTTAGCCATTCATCTGTCTTCTTCAGAGAAGGTTCATCTCTCTTGCCCAGCAATATAAGGGATTGTTGGCTCTTTTTATGTTGATTAATGTGCATTCTCTGTAGATCCCAGTTATCAAGCTTTTGTCTGATTCAAAATATGCAAATATCCTTTCCCACTGTGTAGGTTGTCTTGCTTTGGTTGTTGTTTCCGTAGCAGTACAGAAGCTTTTCAGTTTAATTAAGTCCTATTTGTTTATTTCTGTTATTGTTGCAATTGCCATGGAAGTCTTCCTCATAAAGTCTTTCCCCAGGCCAATAGCTTCAAGTGTTTTCCCCACACCTTCTTTGAGGATTTTTATTTTTTTGTGCCTTAGATTTAGGCCTTTTATCCATCTAGAATCAATTTTAGTGAGTGGAGAAAGGTGTAGGTCCAGTTTCAGTCTTTTACATGTAGATATCCAATTTTCCCAGCACCATTTATTGAAAAGGGATTCTTTCTCCCAGTGTATGTTCTTCTTTAGTTTATCAAAGATTAGGTGGCTGTAAGATGTTAGTTTCATCTCCTGGTTTTCTATTTGGTTCCAGATGTCTATGTCTCTATTTTTGTGTCAATACCATGCTGTTTGATCATTATGGCCTCATAGTACATGTAAAGTCTGGTAGACTGATGCCCCCAACTTTTTTTTTATTACTAAAAATCGTCTTGCCTAGGCAAGGCAATTGTTTTAATGTTCCATATAAAACAAAGAATTATTTTTTCCAGGTCTTGAAAGCATGATGTTGATATTTTAATAGGGATAGTATTGAATCTGTAGATTGCTTTGGGTAGTATAGACATTTTAACAATGTTGATTCTTCCCAGCCATGAGCATGGTATGTTCTTCCATTTGTTAATATCTTCTAATATTTCTTTTCTTTGGGGTTTGTAGTTTTCTTTATAGAGGTCCTTCACCTCTTTTGTGGGGTATATTTCTAGGTATTTCATTTTCTTTGAAGCTACTGTGAAGGGAATTATTTCCTTGATTAGCTTTTCAACCTGATTGTTATTGGCATGTACAAAGGCTATTGATTTGTGGACATTGATTTTATATCCTGAGATATTACTATATTTTTTTAATGACTTCCAGGAGTCTTGTGGTTAAGTCTCTGGGGTTCTCTAAGTATAATATATCATCAGCAAAAAGGGAGAGATTCACTTCCTCTGCCCCCATTTGGATGCTCTTTATTTCGTCCTCTTGCCTAAGTGTATCGGCTACAACTTCCAGCACTATGTTGAATAGTAGTGGCAATAGAAGACAACCTTGTCTGGTTGCAGTTCTGAGTGGGAAAGCTTTCAATTTTATTCGATTCAGTATAATATTAGCTGTGGGTTTGTCATAGATAGCTCCGATCAGTTTAAGAAATGTGCCACCAATGCTTATATTCTTCAGAGTTCTAATTAGAAAAGGATGTTGAATTTTATCTAATGCTTTTCCACATCTATTGAGGGGATCATATGGTCTTTGTTTTGGCTTCTGTTCATACGGTGAATTATGTTTATGGATTTGCATATGTTAAACTAAACGTGCATCCCTGGGATGAAACCTACTTGATCATGATGTATGACTTTTTTAAGGATAAGCTGTAATCTATTGGCTAGAATTTTGTTGAGAACTTTTGCATCTATATTCGTAAGTGAAATTGTTCTGTAATTCTCCTTTTTAGTTGGATCTTTTCCTGGTTTTGGTATGAGGGTGATGTTTGCTTCCTAGAACATGTTGGGGAAGATTCCTTTCTCCTCAATTTTTTTGGAATAATTTCAGCAGTATGGGTATAAGCTCTTTGAAGGTTGATAGAATTCTGGTGTGAAGCCATCTAAATGAGGGCATTTTTTGGTTGAGAGATTTTTTTATTGTTTCTTTGACCTCTGTGCTTGAAATTGGTCTGTTTATAAGATTTATTTCTTCTTGATTAAGTCTAGGGAGAGGGTGTGATTACAAGTATTGATCCATCTCCTCCACATTGTTAAATTTCTGAGTATAGAGTTTCTTGTAGTATTCAGAGATAATCTCTTGTATCTCTATGGCATCTGTTGTTATTTCTCCTTTATTATTCCTGATTGAGGTTACTAGAAATTTTACTTTTCTGTTTCTACTTAGTCCAGGTAAAAGTTTAATCTATTTTATTTAATTTTTTCAAAAAGCCAACTTTTTTTTTTAAGCCAACTTTTTGTTTCGTTAATTTTCTGAATGATTTTTTATGTTTTCAATTCCGTTAATCTCTGATTTAATTTTGGCTATTTCTTTTCTTCTTCTGGGTTTAGGGTTAAACTGTTCTTCTTTTTCCAATTCTACAAAATGGTTTGTGATTGTGCTGATGCACTCATTTTCTGTTTTTCGAAGGTAGACATGGAGTGCAATAAATTTTCCTCTCAGGACTGCTTTTGCTGTATTCTAGAGGTTTTGGTAACTTGTGTCTTCGTTGTTGTTATGATACAAGAAATTAACAAATTTCTCTTTTATCTCTTCTTGAACCTAACCATTGTTCAGCATAATCTTTAGTTTTCAAGATTTTGTGTGAGTATGAACATTTTTGTTAGAGTTGAGCTTCACCATTTATTTACTTATTTTAATTTATTATTTTATTTTTTTATTAAATTATAGCTGTGTACATTAAGGCAAGATGGCCGACTGGAGTCAACCTCCAACAGAAGTTCCCGTCCAGAAGGAAGGATAAAGTTCAGGAAGCTTTTCTATTTTAGTGAGAGAGGTAGGTGTCAAGAACTGTGACACGTCTGAGATTTGATTCTGTTTATAAGCCGGGCCAGCCCAAAGCAGTTTCATGGATGCCGGCAGGTGACTCGTTCTTGAGGTCATAAATGAATGCCAGTGTCCCACAACAATGGGGCAGCTAGAACCTCAGCTTTTGTCCTGGGTCTCTGGGCCTAATTTACACAAGTTGATGGTCAGTGAGCCAGGTGACACCTGTGCACACAGGGATGATCCCTCTCATACCTCAGCAGGGAAACCCAACCCTAGGAAAAATTAATTGTGTATAATGAGCAGTAAGGTTGCCAGATAAAGCACAGCATGCTGAATTAAATTGATTTGTAATAAACAACAGGTAATTCCTTAGTATAACAAGTATGTCTCAACTAGTGCCTAGGAT
>CAUYQV010054244.1:0-28603 GCA_963574575.1 Galagoides demidoff
CTGTGGTCCCAGCTACTTGGGAGGCGGAGGCAGGAGACTCGCTTGAGCCCAGGAGTTGGAGGTTGCTATGAGCTGTGATGCCATGGCACTCTGCCCAGGGGGATAGCTTGAGGCTCCATCTCAAAAAAAAAAAAAAAAAGAGCACGTGTGAAGGTCAGTGGGCCCAATTTCTTTGATATTTTCCTGTTTGCCTGTTGTGTGATGTGGATTCCTGGTTGGTCAGATCATCTCCAGGGGCACAGTTCTAAAGACAAGCAAATTGTTATTAGATCTGGAAACCATTTCATCAAACACACGCTGTCCTCGGAGGGCTTGAATCCATTTAATGAGAATTAATGAAAAATTGGCAGCCTGATATTTTTGGCTCAATCAAAAGTGTGGCATTTCGTTGCTAATTAAGCCTTTGCATTTTTCCCAGAGCAATGCCACCTGTAGGCTTGCCACAGACTTAGGTATTTGTTTTTCCGAAAGGCTGCTGCCTGAAAAATTCAGAAACATGGGACCAACATCGCAGAGGGAGTGCATCTTTAAAAAAAAATTGGTTAGATTTTTAGGAGAGGCTACCTATTTGTTTAAAACTCCAATTTTAAGTCAGAAACTTAATAGTCAATGAATAAAGGCTGATTTCTACCAGTGTGTACCCTATACCTAACTGGTAGAAATCAGCCTTTATCTTATCAATAAATAAGATGTGGGCTCGGTGCCTGTAGCTCAGCTGCAAGGGTGCCAGCCACATACACTGGAGGTGGCAGATTTGAGCCCAGCCTGGGCCTGTCAAACAACAACAACTACCACCAAAAAATAGCCGGGTATTGTGTCAGGCACCTGTAATCCCAGCTACTCAGGAGGCTGAGGCAGGAGAATCACTTAAGCCCAAAAGAGTTTGAGGTTGCTGTGAGTTGGGATGTCACAGCACTCTACAGAGGGTGATGTAGTGAGACTCTGTCTCTAAGTAAATAAATAAATAAGATGTGGACAGCAGCTGACTTTCGTGTCTGGAGCAGAGTGACCAGAGAGACAGAATAGCATGGGATGAGAACACAGCCAGATTCCTGAGCTTTGGAGGTCACGGGAAGGAATTTAGATTTGATTCTGTGTAACACAGGGATATACTGAAGGGGGTTAGCATAGGAACGGCATTCGCTGATTTATATGCTGAAGGAAAAAATTATTCTGGCAGTTACGTGGGCCAGATCCAAAGCAGGAAAATCAGAGGGGAAGCTGCTGTCACTGTTTAGGTGAAAGACGATGGTACCAGCCAAGGGAAAAAGCAGTAGAAAGGATAAAGTTGATGCTGGAGGGGGTTTGCCAATGAACTGGATAGGGTTGGGTTGAGGAAAAGGCAGGAGCCAGGACTGACTCCTAGTTTTGAGGGAGAAATAACCCCAAAGGTCAGCTTTGAACTTGTGGCAGTGGGAAGAATGATCTTATAGGCAGAGAAGTGTGAGCAGAAACATGAGGTGAGAAAATGGATCCCCCGTCCAGGGCAGGAGGAGGAACTACATTCTTTCTGGAGAATGAGTGTGGAAGATGTGGCTGGAGACAGGATGGAAAACGCCAGACCGGAGAAAACGAACTTCTTCCCGCAGGCAATACAGAGCCGCCCCGGGATCTGAAACAGATTGCAAGACTCCCAACAGGTCCCTGGGTGCTTAAAACAAGTCCACCGCCTTCCGCACGGCCCATCCTTGTCCTCGGTGACTTTAAAGAATGTTTCGCATCTAGCATCAATCTCTCTGTTGGGTCCCTGGAAAACACACGTGCCCACACGTTGCCCACCTCACTGATTTTTAAAACGGTTTCCATTCGCTTTGAAGGCTGCTGGTGGCCCCTTGTATTTGCCAGACTATTGGCAATTTTGCACATTCAAATTACGATCCCCAACTTCTGCAAATAAAAGATCTTTATGTTCCCCAGTTGTGAAGTTTGCTCGCAATTTCCAGGCATAGCGGCCCATCTGCGCTTGCACTCAGAGGCTCTGGGATCACATCTGCTCGCTGCCACATTCGAGAATTCCCAGGGAAAAGAGAGTTTTTGTTGTAAAAGACCTGGCAGCCCCAGCTCTTTCCAAAGGATGCCTTGCACACGCCGAGTTGGAGTGGGATTGTCACAACCAACCCCGATGGTGTGTCCAAGAAGTCCAGCCACCAGGGGAAGACATTCAAGATGAGCTATAGTGGTTTGGTCTTCAGAGACAGTGTTTTAAATAGTAAGATGTCCATCAGGGGGTTCATCCTGTTGATGAGATGACCTGTTGGGAGCTTCTGTGGGTCCTTCTGGCGCTGTGTAGACAGCTGAGATAGTGAATATGAACGTCTTTTGTCATTGTAGGGGAGAAGTTAAAGGTTAGATGCCGTCCTCATCCCTGCAGTTGTAGGTCCAGCTCTCTCTCTGGACCACAGGGGGAAGGGAGGAGGTCAGTAGCGGAAGGTTAAGATCATGCAGGCACTTTGCTATTTAATAGATCTGGATCTGGGTCCAGGCTCTGCCATGTATTAGCTACAAGGCTCTGCTTAGTTTCTTTCCTAGCATAACAAAAATTCCTCATTGAGTTGTTGGGACCATTAAATAAAATGATGATGCATTAAAAAACTTTATCTTATAGAAAGTTCCCAACCAGGCTGTAGAAATTCCCCTTTCTCTTATAATCATGGTAAAGGCACTTTGTTACATGAAGCCATTTAGATGGACACTGGCACTCACAGGGCCATAGAAATTTACAGACAACCCATCAGTGTGGTGGGGTGATTTAGGAAAGCGTCACAGAGACCAGGATGGAGTCCCAAGAACGTATGTCACCAGGGTTCTGTGGTTCTCTCCTGCGGAGTCTCACATGCAGTATTGTCATTGAGATAGGACAGATTCTGAAGAGCAGAGGCCATGCCTGCTTCTTTTTTGTACAGGTGCTAGTACTTAGCATTGTCCAAAAATGGGGCAATAAATACCAGATTAATAACATCAGGCAGAGGTCGCCCTCAGTTCCTCACCAGGAGAGGTCTGTCCAATGTGGCAGCTTGCTTTACAGAAATGGAATTAATGAATATGGATAATATGGATTAGTAAACATTGGTTGGATGGATGGATGGTTGGACACGCGAGTGGGTGGGCAGACGGATCTAAAGAGATATGAGGAATAGCGTCCTAGTGGGGAGGTAAAGCAGAGAGAAGGTGTGGGGTGGGGATCCAACGAGGGGTGACCTTGTTGTGGTGCTGAGCTTGTGGTGCTTGTAGCAGGGGACGTACTCCAGGCAGCCTCAGGAAGGTGCCAGCCTGGATACCAGAACTAAAGCAAGACTGGGATCAGAATGCTCAGGATGGAAACCGATCAGGCCCCTTGTGCTGGAGAGTATCAGATGAACAAAAGAGATGTTTGGAGAGTCTGACGATAGTTTGAAAAAAGAACCAGAGGGGACAGAAGTAAGAGAGGGAGCCACTTGGAGCCTCCTATAGAGAAGCAGGCATTACACAAAAAGCAAGGACTTTGATGTCAGCAGACGCGTGTTCAATTCCTGGCTCGGCTCTGTGGCATCAGACAAGTTGCCTAAAAGTCTCAGAGTCTTCGTTTCCTCAAAATATCTGATATGTAGTCCTGTTTCCTTCTCCATGCAATAAAAATTACTCCAGGAATATCTTTTAAATAACAATAATTAATACTTAGCACCAAGTATTCGTGGCAGATGTGAATCAGGGCTTTGCAGGCCATTGCCCGGTATCCCTAACTTCATAGATATAATTATTCTAGGAAGAGGGTAATATTACTATCCCCATTTAGTAAATGGAGGAACTGAGATTTCAGACCACTTAATGACTTCAGCAGTCTCTCTCAGCTGGTAGGAGAAACAAGATTTAAACCCAAGTCATCTTGATGCCTAAAGCTTGCATTTTTATTTTCCTAATAAACTTTTCTATTGAAGTATAATAAGTATGGTTTGTAGCCTTCTAAGGTAGCTGTGAGTTATTCCTTCCAGATATTCACACCCTTGTGTGATCCTCTCTCTCTGAGTTTGGACCAGACCTGCGGACTTGCTTCTGACGAGAAGAATACAAGTGATAAGACGTCACCTCAACCGTTAGGTTACAGAAAGTTCCATCTTGGGAGCATTCTCTCTACCTCCTTCTTGGGTTACATACTCTGGTCAAGTAAGCCACTACCTTGGAGAGACCCACTTGGCAAGGAACTGAGGGTGACCTCTGCCAGCAAGCAACAAAAACTCTACAGAAACTATGAGATAATGAATGTTGTTGTTACAAGCCATTACATTTGGGGGTGATTTGTTATTCAGCATTAGGTGACTAATACAACATGCGTGGGGGAAAGTTCACGAATCAGCAGTTGGACAGCTTGTGAATTTTTGTGGAGCAAGGTCACTTTGATTAATCAAAGTATTAAGAATTAAGAGAGAGAATATTATAAGCACCCCAGAAGTTATGCTCGAAAGCTCACAGTGTCCACAGCTCTCCATCCTCCCCCTCCAAATTTTTCTCCTGACATCTAACAACATAGATTTATTTTGCCTGATTATGAACTTTATCTAAATGGAATCATATGGGATGTACTATTTTGTATCCTGCTCCTCTTTAGGGGCTCACCCTCTGAACTACTCCCTGACCATCCCCATCCGTGGAATGACTCAAGTTCATTACTGTTCTATCTTGCTATAATTTTTTTTTTGTTTGAGACAGAGTCTCATTATGTTGCCTTCAGTAGAGTGCTGTGGCGTCACAGCTCACAGTAACCTCCAACTCTTGGGCTTAAGTAATTCTCTTGCCTCAGCCTCCCAAGTAGCTGGGACAACAGGCACCTGCCACAATGCCCAGCTATTTTTTGCTGTTGTTGCAGTTGTCATTGTTGTTTAGCTGGCCCGGGCCAGCTTTGAACCCATCAGCCTTGGTGTATGTGGCTGGTGCTGTAACCTCTGTTACGGGTGCTGAGCCTCTTGCTTATTATTTTTATCCATCCCCTATAAATAATTCTGTACATTTACATGTTTAGCTTTTTCTATGAAGATGTGTGGTGTCTATACTTTTTCTAAGCCATTTAAGGAAATTAATCTACCTTACAGGGAGGCTTTATTCTCACCCTTTACCCTAAATTCACCAGGAGTTACAAGATAAGTCACTCTGCTTTTCTGGGACAAGATTTCCTCATTAGTGAAATCAGATAGTTTGACCTACTTTTGAGTTCCATCCATGGAGAGGTGGGGAACCTGCAGCCTTGGGGCCACACGTCACCTTCTGAAGCCTTGCCTGCAGCCTTCTAATTGAACCCCAATTTTATTAAACAAATTCTTTTGTTAAAAGGGGTGCAGCAGAGAAAGATGAAGCTTTTCTTGCCTCCTTTGGTGTTTAAACAAGAGCAGTCTTGACATCAGAAGGCCACAGGTTCCCACCCCCTAGTTCGTAATCACACCGTGATGTTACCCGTTGATTTTGGCATGTTTTCAAATGTAAGTAATTTTTCAAGACCTAGTCTAATTTTAACTCATCCCAAAGACAAGTCAAATCTATTGCTTGGGCTGGAGGGACGTTATGAAATGAAATAAATAATAAATAGGATGTGAATTCCATGAATGAAATACATAAATTAGGATGTGAATTCTAAAAGGGTTGGGAATCATAGGGCTGGAGAAAAAAATGATGGCTTGGCTTTTTCAAGTGGAAAATGAGTCCAATAAAGACAAATTACAATGATAATTGCCTAGTTCTAATCAGTGGCAAATTATGGGTAAGTTATTCCTGGAAAAAGCCATGTGCTGTGTGGCGTGAGACACAGATACTGAAATGTAGCCTGGGATGAAAACACTTTAGCTCCCGCGGGCTATTTCTTTCTGTCTGAACATGTAAATACTTCACGCTGGTCACCCAGAGTCCCCACGGTTCTTTGTGAGCCTGTTCCAATGCCACAAAGAAAACGTACTACCCAGAGAAAAGGGAGCAGCCCCCGAGGGGTTCACTTTAATTTAGTGACACCTACTGCGATCATCTCCCTGCGATATTTGTTGGAAATTCCTGTGATAACTTTCTACTTAAAGCTGGTCAAATGTAAAACTACCAGATTTCCCATCCCTCCACATTATCCAAACTTATGACCACCATGAACTTGATCCAGCCTTAGATCATCTCTATCACTCTCATTGTCTACCATTTTTTTGCTTCTATTCCTCATCCTGTTATGTCCATAGACTTGGACAAAACACTTTAGTGCTTCCAGGCCTTTGTATATTCACAAGGTTGTGTAATCGTTGACATTATCTAATTCTAGAACTTTTTTATGACTCACAAAGAAGCTCAACATCAGCTAGCAGTCACCCCCACAAACTCCACTTTGCCTGAGGAAATCAGGGTGGTGTCACTTCTTGTCCGCTAATTTACTTTCTGTATATATAGATTTGCCAATTCTGGGCATTTTATGTAAACAATATCATGCAATTCATGCCCGTTTGTATTTCACTCGGTTCACTAAGCATAGTTTTTTTTGAGGTTCATCAATGTTGTAGGAGAACTTTATTCCTTTTTGTAGCTAACTAAATGCTGTTGTATGGATATACCGTATTTTTGGTTATCTGTTTGTTGATGAACAACTGAGTCCTCACAACCTCTGCAACACTGTTTAGTTCTTTTTGTATTCATTTACTGAATGTTTACTTGCCAGTCAGAATGTTTACCTGCCCCTTTTGACCTGTTATAAATAATGCTTCTAGAAGTATTTATGTACACGTTTTGTGTGACATTCACTTTTGTCATTTAATTCACTTGTTCTTTATTTCTTCAACCACCATAAAAGTGTCACTGAGGACAATTTCCTCATCTGTCTCACTCTCCACCCTTTGCTAATGACTGGCAAGTAAACATTCAGTAAATGAATATAAAAAGAACTAAACAGTGTTGCAGAGTTGTTATAGAATGTATTTTTTCAATCAACTATATAATTTCAATAAATGACGATTATATGATAATAAATCCAATACTTGATGCACAAAAAGCTTACCTACTTTAAGTGTATAATTTCATGAGTTTTGACAATACAACCGTATAATCTATATACCTCTGTAACCGCAACTATCATCAGTGTATAAAACATAAATAACATCTTTAAAAAATGTGTATTCCCTCATAGCTTCCCCAGTTCATATCTGGCCCCCCAACCCATCCCCAGGAAAATATTGATCTGGTTTCTATCACTGTAGATTTGGTCAGTCTCTGCTATAATTTCATATAAATGGAATTATACAGTATGTATTCTTTTGTGTCTGGAGTCTTTGCTTAGCGTGTTTTTAAAGATGTATCCCTATTGTTGCAAAGTCTTATATCAATAGTACCTTCCTTTTTACTATTGAATAGTATCTCCTTATAAGCATGTGCTACAATTTGTTTACCATATACCTGGTGATCAGTATGAAGGTTGTTCCCAGTTTTTGTCTTTTATGGATAAGTTTATTTTGAACATTCATGTACAAGCCTTTGGAGTTATGTTTTTATATTTGGGGGGTACATACTGCCAGTGGAATGGCTAGGTAGAATGGCAAATGTCATTTAACTGTTTGGTAGATGTTCAACTTTTGCTCAAAGTAGTGATATAATTTTACATTTCCACCAGCAGTGCAGTAACTTTCCAGCAGCTCCATATCCTCCTCTAATTTGGTGTTACCAGTTGTTAAATTTTAGGCATCTGAGTTGATGATATGCATCAGTATGTCTTTGTGGCTTTCATTTGAATATTTTCGAGTATCTTTTCGTGTTCTTTCTGGATAGGTGTACATCTTTTCTGGTGAAGGGTCTAGTCTTTTGCCCATTTTTTTTTCAATTGTAAAAAAAAAGTCTATTTTTATCTTATATTACTTTTCGGGTATTTACTTTGTTTATTTGCATCTTTCTTTATATTACTTTTTAGTATTCATTTCAAGAAATCTATTTCAATTACGTTTTTGAATTGATTGACAAGAAGTTGCCCTTAATATTATTGTTTTAATGTCTATAGGATCTCTAGTGATGTCCCCTGTTTCATTCTCAATAATAACTTGTGCTTCCTCTCTCTGTTTCTTGATCAATCTAGCTAAGAATTGATTAACAGTGTTGATTTTTTGTAGTTTGATTTTTCTCTATTGCCTGTCCATTTTCTATTTTGTTGCTGTTTATTACTTTGCTTACATTCATTTTGAGTTTAATTTACTTATTCTTAAGGAAATATGTACATCATTGATTTGCAGACTTGTTATCTTTTTTTAAAAAAAAAAGATATACATCCCTTAATTTGATATATTGCTCTTTTCAATTTTTATTTAGTTCAAAATATTTTCTAATTTTCACGTGATTTGTTTTTTGACCTGTGGATTAGATAAAAGCATCTTGCTTAATTTCCAACCATTTGGAAATTTTCTGGATATTTTTCCGCTGCTGGTTTCTGATTTAATTGCATGATGCTGACAAAACATAGTCTAATTTTAAATCCTCTTGACTTGTTGAAAGGCTTGTTTTGGAGCCCAGCAGGTGCAGTTGAAATGAGTGTTTACTCCATTGTTGCATGCTAAAATAGTCTCTAAGTGTCACTGAGGTCAGACTGGTTAAGAGCACTGCTAATGTTTTCTATACTGATTTTCTGTCTACTGGCCTATTGATTGCGAGAGAAGAGTGCCATGTTTTCCCACTGCTTACGGATATGTGGCTTTCTCCTTTCAGCTCTGTCAGATTTTGTTTCATGAAGATTGATTTCGAAGTTCTATTATTTAGGACTGTTACGGCCTCTTGATGAATTGACCCTTATCACTGTGCAATATTCTCCTTTATCTCTGTTGATATTCCTTGTTCAGAAGTCTGTCTCGCTGGTGTCAATATAGTCCCTAGGGCTTTCTTATGATTTATCGCTTCCATGATATAATTTTTTCCTGCCTTTGACTTTTAATCATTCATATCTTCATGTTTAAAGTAGGTTTCTTAGATATAATATATAATTGGATCTTTGCTTTTGCAAAGTCTAGGCTAGGCATCCTCAAACTATAGCCTGCAGGCCACATGCAGCCCGCCTACAACATTTACGCAGCCCTCCGGGTCTTTTTGCCACCGCTGCCTGTCCTGCTTAGCAGCTGACTCGTACCAGGGCACGCAGTCCAGCCCTCCAATGGTCTGAGGGACAGTGAACCGGCCCCCTGTTTTAAAAGTTTGAGGTCTAGGCTGAAAGTCTCTGCCATTTAATTATAATGTTTAGATCACTTACATTTGATGTATTTATGATATGTGCGTGCTTAAGTCTATCATCTTGCTATGTATTTTCTATTTGCCCCTCCTGTTCTTTGTTCCTTTTCTTCTCTTTTCTTTTCCATTACCTGAGCATTTTTTAGAGTTCTATATTTTTCTTTATTATAGATTTATTAGCTATATAGTATATCCTCACTTAGCATCATCCATAGCTTCTTAGAAACTGCAGTTTTAAGTAAAATGACACACAGCATGTCCTTGAATAATGTTGTTTCTTTCAACTTTGTCATTTCATTTCTTCTTTCACTGATGAAGAAAAGAATGTTTTTGTTGTATGTTGTTTCACTTAAGGTCACAGTTTCCAAGAATATAGCAATGGCATTAAGTGAATAATTACTGTATTTTATTCCCGAGGGGCCTGGTCTATGGTTTACATTATATATGTTTAAGTCAGCCTAACTTCAAATAATACAATATCACCTCATGTACAACACCACAACCTTGCAACAGAATACTTCTTTTTTTCTTTTTTCATCTTTTGTGCTAGCGTTATCATAGATTTTACTTATGCAACTGTTATCAACCCCCCGGGACCTCATTATTGCCTTCACGTTAAACAGGCAATTTGCAATAATTATCTTTTAAGGAAATTTAAAATATGAAATAATCTCTTATACGTCTCCCTGCCTAGTTATCATTTCCACTGTTACAGAGCCTTCATTGTTACAGATCCTGCCACTGAAGAATTTTCTTTAACTTCTTTGGTAGGAGAAGTTTTTAAATGAAACATTCTTTCAACTTTTGTTTGTCTGAAAAAGTCTTTATTTTGCCTTCATTTTTGAAAGATATTTTTGCTGGCTCTAGAATTCTATGTTAACTGCCTGTTTTTCTTTCAGCTCTTAAGAAATGTTATTTCGTTTTCTTCTTCATTACTTAGTTTCTGACAAGGAGATTTTTGTCGTGTGTATCTTTGTTCCTTTGAATTTAATGAGTAGATTTTTTTTTTTCTCTTCTGCTTTTAAGATTTTTCCCCTGGGTACTGGCTTTGGAGAATGGCTGTGTGTTCGTATGATTTTCTTCATGTTTTTTCTGCTTGGAATTCATTGAGTTTATTGAATGGTGGTTTATAGTTTTGTGAAATTGGGAGAATTTTTGTTTCTAATTATCCAAACATTTTTTCTCTTTCCTTTCCCCAAACGTTCAGAACATCAGATCACACGATATTGTCCCACAGTTCAGTGAGATTCTGTCCATTTTTCCTCATGTGCTTCACTTTGGACAGTTTCTATAGGTATGTCTCCAAGTTCATTTAATTTTTTTTTTTTTTTTGCAGTTTTTGGCTGGGGCTGGGTTTGAACCTGCCGCCTCTGGTATATGGGGCTGGTGCCCCAGTCCTTTGAGCCACAGGTGCCGCCCCATTTAATTTTTTTTCATTCTCCAGTATTTTAATTTGCTGGGCTTTTCCCCCATCCAGTGAAGTTTTAATTTCAGTTATCGCAATTCTCATCTCTAGAAATTCCATTGGTGCTTTTTATATCTCCCATTTCTAGGAAGCGTAGCAGCACAAAGGAAGCATGCTGGGCCCATAACCCAGAGGTCAGTGGATCAAAATCCGATTTCTCTTCTCTTTATGTTCAGGATTTTCTTTAAATATTCGAAAATTGTTGAAATAACTTTTTTTTTTTGGCCCCACCACCTCTGGCATGTGGGGCCGGCGCCCTACTCCTTTGAGCCACAGGCGCTGCCCTGTTGAAATAACCTTTTAAAGCTTGCCAATTTCATTATCTCTGTCAGGTCTAGGCTTGTTTCTATTGATCATTTATTTTTTCCTGGTTATGGGTCCTGTTTTCCTACTTCCTGGGCCATCACATATTTTTTTTATTATTTTTATGTTAGACATTGTTAATTCTCCACGTGGGGTTTAGATTGTGTTCTTTAGAGAGTGTTGGGTTCTGCTCTGGGAGGGGGGTGTAGTTAACATACTTAGAAGTCACTTTCATTCTTTCAAGGGTCATTTGGAAGCTTTGTTAGGGTAGTTGTAAAGCTACTAAAAGCCAAACAACAATGATGGCTACAACTAAAAAATGGCCAGGTGTTGTGGCGGGCCCCTGTGGTCCCAGCTACTTGGGAGGCGGAGGCAGGAGACTCGCTTGAGCCCAGGAGTTGGAGGTTGCTGTGAGCTGTGATGCCATGGCACTCTACCCAGGGAGATAGCTTGAGGCTCCATCTCAAAAAAAAAAAAATTAAATTGTGCTAGGTGTGGCACTCCCAGGGTTTCTACTGAATCCCCTTTGATAACTCTGGCTGGAAGCAAACAATTCCTGAGTCTATGTGAGGTCTGGAAACCATTCGCTCTCTCCTCACTGCTCGTGGGTTGATCTTTGTCTTTCTCCTGGAGATTCATGAGACACACGCAAGTCTCTGTTCAGCTAAGACTCCAGAGGGCCCTACGATGATTTCTGGAGCTCTGATTCCAGAGCTCTATCCTCCCCCAACTCAGTCCTGAGATTTTCTGAATGCATATTTCTATCTTCTCAGTTCAGCGAGGCCCCTCCCCTCCACTTAGGACCCTCCTGCCTCTCCCACCATCTACACTATGCCTTGGGCAGAACATCGAGGCAGTCAGCAGGTTCTTTGTTTCTCTTCTCTCAGGGACCACGTATCTCATCTATCTGTTGCCCAATGCCTGGGTACTGTTGTTTCATATATTTCATCCAATTTTCTCGTTATTGAAGGCGAGAGGGTAAATCTGCTCCCTGTTTTCCTATTCTGATTGGACACAGAAGTCATTTATAGGACACGTTTGTAAACAGAGTCAACTGAGATTATTTCATCCTTCACCCTGACTCATTAATAATTTATTTCAAGTGTAATCTTGCGTATAGATTTGAATAGAACACTACTGTTAATATTATTATGGTTTTTGTTGTTAAGGTCATAAAGAATAATAACTCAATGTTCCAATGTTTACTGTTGATCAGTTATGATGCTAAGCATTTTATAAGTGTTCTTGTACCATCTCTAGCTAAAAGTTGAGGAAATTGAGGCTATAAGAGAGTAAGGACAGAGTCAGAAGTCAAATTTAAATACAATTTTTTTTTTTTGAGACAGAGTCTCTCTATGTTGCCCTTGGTTGAGTGCCGTGGCAACATAGCTCACAGCAGCTTCCAACTCTTGGGCCTAAGTGATTCTCTTGACTCAGCCTCCCAAGTAGCTAGGACTACAGGCACCCACCACAAAGCCTGGGTATTTTTTGTTCCAGATGTCATTGTTGTTTAGCAGGCCTGGGCTGGGTTTGAACCCACCAGCCACATACACTGAGTACACTGTAATCACTGCTACGGGTGCCGAGCCTCAAATACTTTTTTTTTTAAATAACCCACCTCAAACATTTTTAATATCCTAAGCTTTTGGGGGGATGAGAAAGGGGAGGGACAAGTAATAAGTGATTGTGGCGGACAGAAGTTCTACATTAATGTTCTCCAAATTGGGGCAGGTTAAATGCAATACATTTTTTCTGGGTTCTGTTTCAAAAGGTCTCCAGTCCTCATTTTTGAGGGATTATGTTTATAATCTGCATTTTATTTAAATTCTCAAGGGATTCTTCTGTACAAACAGATTTGAAAATCATGACTCTGACTGAGCTGAAGATTTAATCTCTTTCCTGATGTTAGTCTCATCTCTACCTGCTTCCAAATGTTCACAGGAATTGTCCTCCCCTCCACACCTGCTGCTCCCCGCTGTTCCACATCCAGCATCAGCTAGTTGAACGCCGAGACTTTCAGCATCTTTCCTACTAACAAATCAAAAAAATAAAGGCAGAATTTCAGCCATAAAATACGTTCCTTGGCTCGGCACCTGTGGCTCAATCGGCTAAGGCGCCAGCCACGTACACCTAAGGTGGTGGGTTCGAATCCGACCCGGGCCTGCCAAACAACAATGATGGCTGCAACCAAAAAATGGCCGGGTGTTGTGGCGGGTGCCTGTGGTCCCAGCTACTTGGGAGGCGGAGGCAGGAGACGCGCTTGAGCCCAGGAGTTGGAGGTTGCTGTGAGCTGAGATGCCATGGCACTCTACCCAGGGGGATAGCTTGAGGCTCCATCTCAAAAAAATAAAATAAAATAAAATAAAATAAAATAAAATAAAATAAAATACGTTCCTTGCTGAAAAACAGAAGCAGCCACGACTAAATGTTTTCTGGCAGTTACTCACACTTGTCTTCTATATTTGCTTTTAAATATAGTGACTTTCACTAGAAAAACTTCAATAAGTTTTTCTTTTTCTTTTATTTTTAAATTGACATGAGGGTACAGATTTTTAGGTTACCTTGGGCTCACTTCCAAGGTGAAGTTCAAGTTGTAGTTGAGTCCTTCACCCAGGGGCCGCGCTGAACATTCATGCTGTGTTTAGGTGAGATCCCTCCAGTCACCCTCCTCCTCCTCCACCCCATCCTTTCCCTTCCCTCCCCCTTGCTAGATTTTATTTGTGTTTTATTGTTCACGTAAACAATAAAGCAGTGTTTATATATTGGTTTCATATTAGTATTGAGTCCATTGAAATTTTTTTTCCATTGTTAAGATACTTTACTAAGAAGAATGTGTTTCAACTCCATCCAGGCAAACACAAAAGATGGAAAGTCTCCAACTTTTCTTATGACTGTGTAGTACTCCCCAGTTCTTATGACTGTGTAGTACTCCCTGGTATACGTATGCCATGGTTTGTCCATCCCTTCAAAGGATAATGGGAATTTAAGTTGTGTCTATGACTTGGCAATTAAGAACTGAGCTGCAATAAACATCCTGGTGCAGAGGTCCTTGTGGTAAAATGTTTTTGGTCTTCTGGGTAAATCCCTAGTAATGGGGTTGTGGGGTCACATAGAAGGTTGACTTTTAGTTCTTTCAGAATTCTCCATACTACTCTCCAAAAAGGTTGTATTAGGTTGCAATCCTACCAACAGTGCGAAAGGGTTCCCATTCAGCAAATATTTCATTAGCCTCTGTTATACCCTGCTTTGAATCCTACAGCTTTCAACTACCAAGTCATGCTGATTTTGAAACATAGTGTCTTAAACTTGGGCTTGAGCTCTACAGACCTCAGTGGCCATGGTGTTCACGTTGGTGGATTAGAAGTCTCTTTCAGCTCTGAAATTTTATGATTAAAAATATTAGTTTTTTAATCAGCAAGAAAAAAAAAGAGTTAACCAGTATTTTTGCTTGGCTCTTAATCTTCTTTTACAGGAGCTCATTTTAAAAGTGATATTCTCTGGAACTAACACTAAAAGTCACAAGAATGTACAGTAGCATTTTCTGCCAGCCCCCAATTGCCAAAAACGTAGCATGAAGCAGCTTTTCCATTTCTGAAATGTTCCTTTGGGCTCTTTGAAGGTGGACATCTTGGCTTATGAAATTTTGTTTCATCAAGGTGAAGATTTATTGATCGAAGGGTAGGCAAACAATACAAGGAAGTGCTGGGTATCTATCATTTTAAAAACTCTTTAAGCCAAAGCCATCCAGAACACTTTGTGTTGACAATGGCCAACCAGAAGGACACAGAGACAGGTATCTGTGCTGAGAAGCAGCTTTGCCAGTCTCCTTTATATCCGATCAGGAGTCTTTGGGTTATAAAACATTGTTAATTGTTGTGTAGAGCTTACTGAAAGTGCGACATACAAAATATTTAATTACAGAGGGACACGTGGCAGTTGTAAGCCTAAACCTGCATTTGATTACCAAGAAAGTGAAAAACAATAACAGAATTTGGTATTTATAGTTTTGTCCCGTGCTCACTAAGGCCGTTCTAGCCAGCTGTGCGGCTAGTTCTTTGCATTTATTTGACCAGAAAATAATCATCGTGTACCATAAACGCATCATTCATTCCTATTACCGTTGACCCCCAGGGAGTTTCACTCAGAACTCACCAGGAGTTTCAAATAGCAGGTGGTGGGGCTATACTTTTCTATAATTAATCATATAGTCCACATTCAGTGATTATAACTCATGAAAGAGAGTCAGTTTCCTATTCATGAATGCCTAGTGCCAGAACTCAACACTCAGAAGTTACCAGGAGACCTAGAAGGAAGGTGGACCCCAGATTCTAAAAGAAGAACTCTCACTGGAAGGCCTCCCTAGAGAAACAAATTCTCGTTGGGCTCCTTTGGGTCCGTGCTGGAACATAACCCAGCAAGGGCTAGTTTGCTTCACAGTTATTCATTTTGCATTCTATTCATGCTGAGGGCTTGATAGCCAAATATGATTGTGAAGATTCCGGATTTAATTTCTGAAGCTTAATTTATCCACTGCTCCATCAAGCCTAACAAATGTGTTAGAGGCTGCCTGAAAAACGTGGTCGAAAGACCACGTACAGAATGATGTCATGACGTCCTCCAGCGAGTTGCATTTGCCTGCAGAAAATGGTTTGGAATCTGAAGCAAAGTCTGTGTTCGTGGTCAAATACCAAATTCAGGTCTTCTCCAATTGCTATAACTTTAAGCCTTTGACAGCCTCCAAATGCTGTCCCGGAGTCATTTCATCCCCTTCTAATTCATTCTATAGACAACCTCTTGACTGCCGAGCGTTATAGAAAGGTGACATCTGAAATCAGATGTTCCCAATCCTTCATCTAAAGAAAAGGCCTCTGGTAACAGACTGAATGGGCGAGGTTATGCTATGGTCGTAAATTACCCCCCAATTTAGTGTCTTATAATAATAAAGACTTGTTTCTGGTGCACCCTGTCTGTCAGTTTTGAGTCATGGCCGGGAGGGAGGGGTTGATGGTTTTCACCTTCTTACTCAGGAACCAAGACAAAAGGAGCCTTCACCATCTGGAGTGACAGCCGATGGCTGTAGTGTGGGAGGAGACACAGCAAATAGCAAATCCCACATCAGCTCTTCACAACTTTCGCTGAGAAGTGCATCTACTCGTGTTTCACGTGGCCAAAGCCAGCCACGTGGCCACACCTGGTGGCAGGGGAAGGAGGGATGATGCAATCGTGGGCCCAGGAAAATTGGTGAGCAGCAGTAATAGCAACACAGTCTACCGTTGCTAAATAGTTCACCTTCTTTCTTCCATACAAAGTACCTCTCTGCCTGTAGCAAAGCCCCACTGAGGCAGGACATCAAGGTCAAAGTCCAGGATCTCTGGGGGATGGAAGGTGGTCCTCATGTTAGGTCTGGACCCAGAACCAGGAAGATGAGCACACTGTCCCTCACACTGGCAGAAGGAATGTCCTGAAAAAGAAGTGGCAATATTTTCCATCTCCCCAACCTTTTGGGAACTGAAACCTGCATTCCTACCTCATGGCAGGGGTCGGAAGGGGCAGGAACTGTCTCTTGTTCTCTGTGCCACGGGAGACAGCTCAGGGAAATTGCCTGGGTAGAGGTCACAAGATGTTCTTAGCTGAAGATGGGATGGGCTGAGGCCATGAGATCCTCTTAGCCAAAGACGGAATTAATCTTGGTGGAGGTCATAAGACTGCTGTGGGGGCCATGAGATTGTTTTGGCCTAAGATGGGATTATGGTATTAGAACCTTATAGACTCTGTTGTTTGTTGTTGTATTTTGTTTTTTGATACAGAGTCTCACTCCATCACCCTAGGTAGAGTGCCCTGTGGCATCATAGCTCACAGCAACCTCAAACTTCTGGGCTCAAGTGATCCTCTTGGCTCGGCCTCCCCAGCAGCCAGTACTACAGGTGCCCACTGCAATGCTTGGCTAGTTTTTCTGTTTTTAGTAGAGATGAGGTCTCACTCTAGCTTAGGTTGGTCTCTGGTCTCTAACTACCGAGCTTAAGCAATCCACCCACCTCAGCCTCCCAGAGTGGTAGGATTATAGGCATAAACCACCACATTCGTCTGGCTCTATCCTTCTGCTGAGAAGTGGGAATTTGGATTTTGAGACCTTTGCCTGCCATTTTCCTCCTTTGCTGGCATAGTTATAAACTTCTCTTTCCTTATCCTTAAACCACTTGGCTCTCTTTTTCTGATTAATCTTCAGGGGACAAGTGCTGAACATTTGGTAGCAATGATCCAATCTATAAAGTCAGGCAGGGACCAGGGGAACATAGTAAGTGCCTCTGTTCAGAAAGGAGAAGGATTCTGGTCTTTGGCAATTCCGTAATCCTGCCGAGCAGACATGAAGCTTCTCTCCTCAAAGATGGGGCCTTCTCTGAAATGGCTACGATGTCCCTGTCTGGGAAGATCCCCTCTCTCCGTTGTCCTTTGTAGAGCCTGGCTGTGTCCTCTTGAGGATTTTCCCTTTTAACTTTCAGCTCCCTCGGCCATGTTTGAGGTAAGGAATAAGCCATCCTTGGGGCTGAGCGCCCTTCTTGGCTCACATTCTGAACGTCCAGAGTGGGGACCTCATGGGCTGCTTTAAATCTAGAGCAGTCACATCCTCTTTAGTTCCAGAGGGTATTTATTATGACATTTCTCCCCCCAAAAAGTGGCTTCTTAACTTTCGGATTCCTGCCAACTCTTTGTGCCGCATTCACTGCTCATTTCAAGATAAAAATCCTCCCATGTGCTGCTGTATTTTCCTATTTTTGTCCCGTCTCCCTTCTTCTTTCCAAGCTTACTCTACTGGTCTTGAACTAATCAAGTGCGGGTGGGGGAATCACATCCTTAACTGAGATATTTGCTCCACTTGATAGGGTTTGCTGGCCCACAGCTTAGCGGGATCTTTACTTGAGACCCCTGAGTCCATTCAAAGCTATTTAACAAGGGGGGTGATGACTCTATCTTTCACGTGACCCTTGCCACAGACTGAGTTTCAGTTGACCTTCCTTGCTCTAACACTCTATTGACTCCAACTTAGCATTTGGGGTTGAGAAGCAGTTGCTTCTTCCACCTTTACAAGGACTTGAATTCATGGAAACCCTCTATTCCTTCCTGAAGTTGCCTCATGGATGTCACCCCTTGCCAAACGCAACCCATAGTAACCCGTGTACCCTAATTGCATTCTGTTGTCCAGCCTGTTCATTAGGGATGTGATCTGCCTCCCCAGTAAGCACAGGTGACAATTGCCCAAGTGCTTTCAACTCCACAGAGCACCATGTCCCCAGCCTCTGACAGCAGTGTCCTTGCTGCTTCCCACTGATGTCTGAGTCAGGACCACATACTGTAGGTGTTAGTTACAGCAGGAGCTCACTTCAAGATGCCAACTCCTGTATTAGTGAGGATGGGCTATGTGGGCTGCAGTAACAAGCATCCCTAAAAAATCTCAGTGTCTTAAAAGAACAGATACATGTTTCCTGCTCACAACACATCAATTCCTGGCCAGCGGAGGCATCTGCCTCACAAAGTCCTCACTCAGGGCCCTTTGCTCACAACACCTCTGTTGTCTACATGCTCAGGTCCCCCCTACCTACTTGCCTCCTTCACTGTGCTGGAGCCACACGGGGCCCCAGTTGTCCCTCAGTCATGCTGAGCACCCTCTGGACTCTGAACTTGCTATTCCAATCTCTGCACAGCTCCCTCCCTCACTTCTCTTAGGCTTCTGGTCAGCTGTAAGTTTCTGACCTTCCCAGTGTGACCTTCTCTGTTGATCCCACCTGCAGTAGTAATCTGTACTCCCCCACTCCAGCCCACTTTGTTGTCTCTGGAGCACTCCTGCCACATAGATGTCATTGATTAGCTTGTCTTGGCTCTTCTATGCATCTTCAGCTCCTTGAGGGCTCTTTGCCTGTCTTTGCTTCCTTAGTGCCTGGAACAGTGCCTGAAACAGTAAGTGCTGGGTAAACACTTAACCAATGATTGGAGAAACATGTTGGCATAAGCTCAGAGGTGTGCCATGCGAAATTGTATATTTAAAAAATAAAGCAAAAGGTGACCTGTGTTTCATAGTTTCGAGTGGCTCTAAAGTTTCCATACTACAGTATCTCAGTCACTGACTTACTTGTATTTCAAATTATTATTTTGATTAGTGGAGAGAGAGAGAATTATAGCCAGCAAGTCGGAGAACCTTGGACACACATCCTGAAGTCCAGCCACCGCAGACCCTTCTCACCTTTCCAGACCCCTGCCTGGCGAGTCTCTGCATGCCCCCCTCCACTTGCCACGGCTGATACCTCCCCTGTCCATAGCTGGCCTCAATCTCTCCCTGGCCTGTTCTCCTTTAGACCTGAGCTTCTATCCCTACTCTACTTTGAGGCTCATGATGTATGAACTTACCTTTCTCAGTTTCTAGGGTCCAAATCTTTGTTCCACCCTTGAACACAGGTGGCCATCAGTGAGGATTTAGTGAGTTAAAAACCTACAAAGCTGCAGAAGACTCCCCACCTTTGTTATCAAAGAAGACCTCCTACCTTTGCTATCAAAGACCTTTCTGGGGATCACTGACATAACTCCTGTGTTTACTCAAAGGAGAAGAGGCTGTCACCTGCCCCAGGGAGTCCTCTGTGCAAACACTGATCTGGTGTTCTCAGTACTAAAGTCACAGGCAGCTGAAGAAAGGGCTTCCTCTCACAGACCACAGAAAACAATTGTGCCTACATGAGAATACTTAAAGAAGGGGGAAATTAAATAAGATGGTCTTGCTAAGCTATCTGGAAGTGAATCTTTCAGAATACAATTATATTCCCATCAGACACTCTGGTCTCTAAGCCCATGGATCACTTATTTTTTTCCTTATGAATATTTTTATACGTTGAATGAACAGAAATGTCTTGAGCTCGTGTAATGAAAATAACATTTTATAGTTTTCATTGACTGTAGACCAGGCAGGGCAAAAACTGAACCTATTTCTGTCCTGATGGAGTCATAACTTAAGCCCCCTCAAAGTCCATTCTGCCCCTTGTCTGCTACCTGCAGTTCTTTGTCCTCAGTTGGAACGTTCCTTCTCCCACCAATCTCAGTTTCTTTAGTTGCAATAGGTGAAAGTAGATGGGTATGTGTAAATTTCAGAGGAGATTTATTTCTAGATTTGCTGTGCTTTTCCATTTTCCTCTGCATTTTTTCCTCTAGTCTCAATTCCTCTCCACCTGCAGAACTTCCCTCCTCTTATGAAGTCGTGTGTGTGCGCACACGCATGCACACCTGCATGCACTCACATAATCGTAACGTAAGAAGTTCTACAAACGCCTGAGAAAACATTCCTAACTTAGGAACCTCTGGATTCTATGTGCACTGGTGAATCAAGGGCCACGTCTTTGTGTTCTTCTATACCGTATTTTGCCATGTATAAGGCACTCCCCTGTAAGATGAGCAATCACATATTTGACCCAAACTTTCAGGAAAAAAACATGTCATTCTTTGTACGTCAAAAATGCATTGGTCTCAAGTTCGACAAAATTGATTGCCGTGTTCCAGGGTATTATTTTGCATAGGGATATAATGATTGCTTTCTATAGTTATACTTTTAATGCATAAGCACAAATGAAAGCATTTAAAACATTTATATAGATATGGAATTAGTGCTACCCAGGTATAATGCATATCTTTGTTTTTCCCTCAAAAATTTGGGCAGGAAAGTGCACATTTTACACAGCAAAATACAGCACCTCCTTAGACATTACATTTTGCAAACTCAGTTGGAAGGGTGCCACGTTTAAGAGAAGCACCAGCAAAATGATTGCTCAGAGGAATGAGTGATATAAGAGGATATAGATAGAACTCAGATTCAGTATTTTTTTGGATGCAAGAAAGCAGACAACTCAAACTATCTCACTCAGAAGAAGGATTTTAATGATTCAGATAGCCCAACAGTTTGAGTGTCATGCCAGCTTCAGGCATAGTTAAATCTAGGTGCTGAGGCAACATCATCAGAATCCTCTCTCCCCACATCTCTCAGCTCTGCGTTCTCCTTAGCTGGCATCAATTTGAGGCCAAGTTCCTCTTCCCATAGAACTATGAGGCAACACTAGGTCTGTAACCCACTAGATTAGCAGTTTTGGCAAAAGGAGCTCACCCACGGTAACCTTCCATGGGCTTAGCTTGGGGAATGTTCTCATCACTGTGGCTGGGGGATGGGGCTGAGGTCGGCACCACCTGAGTCACCACCCTGCAGGAGGGGATGGTTGCCTCTGCCCCCCCACCAAATTCCGGAGTGCTAGTACCAGAAGAGGGAATGGATGTTATTAAACACTGATGAATATTCATTATGCCAGTTTGGAGGAAAAAAAACTGAATGCAGATCTGGAATGTGGGTGTGCAATAATGTGATCTGGAAGGGGATCAGCAGAACTGGGGTCTGGGCAGCCAGAGCTGCCCCCTTCAAAGACTGTGTTGCATCCTCTGTCCCCCATCAAGCTACACAGCCAGATCCAGAGAGACCTGAGCCCTGCCTGCCTCTTAGTCCCTCAGCCCAGTATTTCACTCCGTAAGTCGAAGAGTTATTGCAAGGATGGAAGGAGCCTGTGTCTGGGTCACAGCCAGCTCCGTGCTCAGTGCAGAGCATGGGGAGTCCCTGCTCAATAAATGTGGCCTCCCTCCCTCCCCGACCTCCCTTCTAACATGCTTTACAGTTTTGTTTCAGGATGGTCTTCTGGGGTGGAAGATTCTAATTTCCTAAAACGCACAATTAAAGAATTCCTAACACTTTAAAGCTTGCAAATCACAGGCATTAATGAGGACGGGGTGTTACGGATTAGCAATGCCTGGAAGCTGCTCCGGGCACCCTCGGCTCATGACAGCTGCGTGGGTTCGCTCTGAATTTGTTGGATTAGCACCTCTGCTGGAAGGACGCAAAGGAAGCTTCATGGCAAACAGAATCATCGCGTTAGGCAGGCACTGGAAGCCAGAGGGAACGCAACTGGAGAAGAGGAATTTTGTTTTGTACTTTTACCTTATTAACCATGTACTAAATCACTCTCATCTTACTATGGAAATGGCTTTCTGCCAGGCAATTAACAAAGGGGTTACTATTGCCCATTTCTTCTAATTCTGTCATCCCTTTCCTTCTCTCATCTTAGATCAGAAGGTGGGGTCCCCACCATCCTGGCTGTGCTGGGCATTGTGGGGAAGGGAAACATTTTTCTGGAAGACAGTCAAGCTTTTTCCAGTGAGGTTACACCCTCACTTGCTAATCCCTTGGAAATGTCATTGTATTTTCAAATGAAGACTGTTTACTTGGCTTGTAATGGTGTATAATAAAGTCAATTCAGGACTTGCACTCGAAGAGCAGGACGTTTCATCTGAGACTGTGTCTCTCTACTTTAAAATGACAGAAATGCATAGAAAGTTGGTTGTGTAAGTTATGTTACACACTGGAACACTATAAAAACATTACAAAGAATGAGACAAAACTGGATGTGTTAATCTGGGAAGACTTCTAGGATGTATCACTGTCTAATTCCACCTGCAAAACACTAATAGTTTAGGTAGGGTGTATATAGTTCAATAAATAAAGTGCATGCCCATATCTTGGTAGGTTGGTGTATATACAGAAAGGAGTAATAGAATCTTCCAACATTAGTAGGGCCTATCACTTCCAAGAATAAACACTACACTTTCCAGACTCCCTTGCAGCTAAGATTTGCCCCGAGATGTGAGCATGAGAAATAATATATAACTTCTGGGCTTTGTCTTTAAACAGAACAGAGATGTCTTGGTGGCTCCTTTCATTCCTGCTGTGAAAGTGGTGGGCACCCTCCTAGAGTGTAAGCACTGGAGACAGTGAAATAGTGAGATAGAAGGAACCTGGATCCCCCTCAAGGAGGCAGCCATTACAGCCGACACAGACACTCTTAGGCTGTGATGTGGGAGAAAAATCCTAACTTACTTATGCACCTGTATATTTTGGGGTCAGTTATCACAGCAGGCTATTTATCCTCTTATGAGCAGGATATAGTCCCCAGAAAACGGACAGTGATTTTATTTGAGAGATGGCATTACAAGTGAAGAGAAAGGGATTCTTCCTAACTACTTTTTTACCTCAATGTTGCTATTTCATAAATTTGGTAGTTACTGTGTGTTATTAATTTTCTTGGACCTGGGGTACCAAAATTGGGTTAATTACAAGCTGTAATTCTGGATACACTGTAATCATTCATCCATAAAGGGCCCCCTTTTAGTTAGTTAGATTTGGGATTATTGGGTTTTGGGGGGAGGGGTTTTTTTTGTTTGTTTGTTTTGAGACAGAGTCTCACTATGTCACCCTTGGTAGAGTGCCATGGTGTCACAGCTCACGGCAACCTTTAACTCTTGGGTTTAAGAGATTACTTTGCCCCAGCCTCCCAAGTAGCTGGGACTACAGGCACCCCTCACAACACCTGGCTATTTTTTTATTGCTTTATTATTATTGTTTAACAGGCCTTGGCCAGGTTGGAACCTGCCAGGCCAGGTGTATATGGCCGGTACCCTTAACCACTGAGCTATGGGTGCCCAGCCTGATTTTTTTTTTTTATTTCCATCTATCTACCCCCTAGAAAAAAAACTAGGACATTGAACATAACCTTCATCTGGCCATGTGCTGTCCACCCTGATCCAGTTCCTGCCTCCCCCAACCTGGGATAAATAGCCATTCTTCCAAAATCCCTTATTCCCTTGATTTTTCCAAATATATATATATATATTTTTTTTTTTTTACTGTGCTTGTAGGCATTCCTTAGATGCCTATTTTTAAATTTTAGTTTGTTTTATCTTTATAAAAAGTATATCATGCTATATATAAAAAATTGAAGAGTTTTTTTTTCACCTTATGCTGTGTTTCTAAGATTCATCCAAAATTTTGCATGTTGCTCTAGTTCCAGGGCTGGCAGAGTTTCTGCAAAGGGCCAGATAGGAAAGATTTTAGGCTCTGCAGGCCACAGATGGTGTGTGTCACTTATTCTTCCTTGTTGATTTTATAGCCTTTAAAAAAAAAATGGAAAAGCCATTCTTAGCCTTACAGATCACACAACAATAGGGTCTGGCAGTTTGTCGGCTCTGGTCATCAGCTTTAATTGATGTGTAATATTAACTGGACCGTGGTTTACGAATCTACTTTTCCATCAGGGCTGCTCAGTTTATTGGTAGCCTTTTCCTATCAGGTATAGTGTACTCTCGGTGTCTCCTGTTATATGTATGCGAGCCAAGGTTTCTTTGGATAGATCCCCAGGAGTGAAACTGCTGAGTCACAGGAGATGTGACATCATCCTCGAGGAAGTGCTGAAGTGCTGAGGGCTGAGTGGGGCAGTTCAGAGACCACAGCACCAAGCTCGCTGTGCTCTGAGGCTCTGATGTTGACATCTGCTGCCCCTGAGATTTCCTGGACTGCTCTCATGATTCTTTAGTTACTTGCTGTTGTTCCCTAGCTCTTTCCTGGAGCTGTTTCAATTTTTGGGTCCTTTGCACCCCAGCTGGGACATAATTCCTCCCAGGCATGTTCCACATCAGCACCTCCGTCACACCCTCCTTTGGACGGTCGGTGTAACTGTGGGCCTCAGTGCTATACGTGGACTTTATGTTCTAGGCTCAGCCATTTCTAGCTGTTGGGCCTTGGGCAAGTCACTTAGCAGCTTTGTTTTTGGTGTTTTTAATTTTTTAAAATTTCAAATTAATATGAGGGTACAAATTTGGGGGTTACATTGTTCTCACTTCCAGGGTAAAGTTCCAGTTATAAGAGCCCCTCACTCGGGGGGAGGGGGGCATTAAGTTATACACCCTCAGTATGTGCTATTAGGTGAGATCCTGCCTCATGCCCTCCCCTCAGGCCAACTGTCCTCCCCTTCTCTCTACCATGCACTAGACCACATTTGTGTTTTATTGTTCATATGAGCATGTAATTATTTATATATCAGTTTCATATTAGTATGAAGCACATTGGATATTTACTTTTTCATTCTTACTTCTTACTAAGAAGGAAGTATTTCAACTCTAGGTAAATGTAAAAGCTGTACAGTCTCCATCATTTTTAATGACCGAATAGTACTCCATGGTATACATATACCAGTTTGTTGATCCATTCATGGGTTGGTGGGTACTTAGGTTGCTTCCATAACTTGGCAATTTTGTATTGAGCTGCAATGAACATTCTGGTGCAAGCATCTTTGTGTTAAAATGGTTTTTGTTCTTCTGGGTAGATCCCTAGTAATGGGATTGCAGGGTCAAATGGAAGGCCTCCTTTTAGTTCTTTGAGGATTCTCCATACTTCTCTCCAAAAAGGCTGAATTAGTTTGCAGTCCCACCAGCAGTACAGAAGTGCTCCCTTCTCTCCACTCCACACCAGCATCAGGTGTTTGGGGACTTTGTGATATGGGCTAATCTTACCGGGGTTAGGTGATATCTTAAAGTGGTTTTGATTTGCATTTCAAATCAATGAGCATTTAAAGATGATGAGCATTTTTGCACGTGTTTGTAGGCCATTTGTCTGTCATCCTCGGAGACATTTCTGTTCAAGTCTCTCACCCTTTTGTAGAGGGGCTTTGAACTAGAGCTTCTACTTTGCAAAGTGGGGAGAATCCCAGGGCTTTTGTTTGTTCTGTAGCGGCAAAGAACAGGAAGTCACTCTAAGCGCTCAGCAAAAATGAAATTGAAAAGGAAGCGGAAGTAAGAGATGGGGAAATAACCCCACCCTGCTCAGGACGGCGACAGCTGTTCAGGACCCCAACCGCACTTCAGCACCCTAGCTCAGTGTCCATGCCTCCCCGCCCCTCATTCACTCACTCACCAAACACTGACTGGGTATCTATTTGCCAGGCTGCTCTAGGTGCGGGGAGTGCAGTGAGAAACAAAACAAGAGATCCCTGCCCTGGAGGGGCTGACGGTCCAGTCGGGGGAGAGAGAGAGAGAAAAAAAAAAAAATCAATGAACCAGGAGAGTGTGGGATTCTTAGAAGGTGTGATGGTGTCTGGCCAAAAGGAAAGTGAGCAGGCAGGTCAGGGTACTAGAGGGCTGGGGGAGGTTGCAGCGTGTTAAATAAGGTGGGTGGGGTGGCCCTTGTGGAGGGGAGCATTTGAGCAGAGACTTGCAGAGAGGTGGGAAGGAGGTTTGGGTGGCGGTGGAAGGTGTTCCAGAGAGAGAAAAAAGTGGCTAAAAGCACAGGGTGACACGGCTGGCCGTGTGGCAGGTGTCTGCTGGAGACATGTGAGCAAGGAAGGGGTGAGGGCTGGGTGTGGGCTGAGGCCAGAAGCCAAACCACATGGGATGCAGTGAGCCATCCTAAAGTCTTGGGCTTTCACCCTGCGGGAAAGGGGAAGCTGCCCAGGATGAGGAGGAGAGAAGACAATGCTGGTCTTCCAGGGGGATGGGGGATCAGCTTCCAGGTTCCCTCACATGGTGGCTGAAGGCTGTTATCAAAGCAGATACACAAGCATGTAAGATGACCGTGTGGACGTCTCCATAGGTTTGCTTATGACTGGGCAGCTGGCTTCCCCCAGAGCAAGAGATCTGGAAGAGGGTCAGAGACACACACGCAGAGAGAGACAAAACCCATAGTTTCCAAGAGACAGAGGAACAGACAGGGAGAGACAGAGACAAAGCAGCTCATTTCTGCCTTATTCTATTCATTAGGAGCAAGTCATTGGGTCCAGCCCACACTCGGCAGGGAGGAGTGGATGGCACAAAGAAATGGACACCAGGCAGGGGGCGTCCCTGGAGACAGCCCAGGACAAAGAGGGCCGGGGCAGAAATGGAAATTGGGCAGAAGGATTCTGCAGGAACTCAGGAGAGAGCTCCTGGGGCGTCTCTCACTGCAACAGCAGAAGCAGAGGAGAGAGAAATGGTCGGGTTCTGCACATATTTTGATTCTGGAGACAGTGGGATTTCCTGACTGCTTAGATGTGAGGTATATGGATAAGAAATGGGGTAGGATAGCTCTAAAGCATTTGGCCTGAGCAATCAGAGGGGGGAGACAACTAATCAACTTCCCACCTCTCTGAACTTTGTATACTTCATAAAAACAAAATCTCGTTGTGGTTTTGATCTGTATTCCTCTCATGACTAATAACACGTGGATTTTGTACCTGGCTTCTCACATTTAGCATATTTTCAAGGTCCATCCACGTGGTAGCTGTGTACCGGTACTTCGTTCCTGTCTGTGGCTGAATAATACTCCGTTCTATGGGTTATCACATATTACTTCTCCGTTCCTTAGCGGATGGACATTTGAGTTGTTTCCACTTTTTTGCTGTAATGAATTACGACACTGTCAACACATGTGCACAAATATCTGACAGTTTTCAATTATTTGGGATGTATACCTTGGGGTCAAATTGCTGTCCTATGTTAATTCTATGGTCAACTCTCTGAAGAATCACCAAACTCTGTTCTGTAGCACCATTTTACATTCCTAGCAATGAACGAGGGTTCCCATTTCTCTACATCCTCATGAGTACTCCGTGCTCTCTGTCTTTTTAATTTTAGCCATTCTCCTGAATGTGAAGGGGTATCTCATTATGGTTTCGATTTGCATTTCTCTAATGACTAATGATGGTGAGCATCTTTTATATGCTTGTATTTCTTCTTCTTCTTTTTCTCCTCCTCCTCTCCCTCCTCTTCTTCCTCTTCCTCCTCCTCCTCCTCCCACCACCTACGGCATATGGGGCTGGCACCCTACTCCTCTGAGCCGCAGGTGCCACCCCACTTCTATATCTTCTTTGATACACTTTATATGCTTTTGTATATCTTCTTTAGAAAAATGTCAACCCCAACCCTTTGCCCACGTTTCAATTTTCATGTTTGTCTTTCGGTTGAATTGTAAGTTGTGTAACGTATCCCGATACTAGACCCTTGTCAGATATATTTCTGGCATTCTATTATCTTTTCTCTACCTTGATCGTATATTTTGATGCCTAGAGTTTTTGGTTTTTATTAAGAGTCTCATTTATTTAATTTTTCTTCTGGGGCTTATCTGGATGGGGTATAAACACTTATCCACATCAAAAATTGGATGCATCGTCAGTAAGAGGTGGGACTAGATTCCAAGTGGGAAAAATAACAAGCATCCACTATAATTAGCAACTTCACAGGTTGTGAGGCCATTTAAATGAGCACACATACCAAGCCCTTAGCACAGAGTAAGTGCCCAATAATTGCTAGCTCTTATTATCTGAGGCTAGCACAAACGTTTAATATGTAATTTTGGAAAGTATAAATATGGTACAGGCAGATGTCACAATTCTTTCCCTTGGTCTCTGTCCAGAGTAACTCTAGATCATCTGTGGAGGGAGGGAGGAAAGGGGAATAACTGTGGAAACATCCCACGTGGAAAAGAATGTGAATGGCATTAAATGTGTTTCCCTTCTCGGACATGGCGATCATTTAAAAGTTTAGTCTTGGCTCAGCACCTGTGTGGCTCAACCGGCTAAGGCGCCAGCCATATACACCTAAGGTGGCAGGTTCGAATCCAGCCCGGGCCCGCCAAACAACAATGACGGCTGCAACCAAAAAATGGCCGGGCGTTGTGGCGGGCGCCTGTGGTCCCAGCTACTTGGGAGGCGGAGACAGGAGACTCGCTTGAGCCCAGGAGTTGGAGGTTGCTATGAGCTGTGATGCCATGGC
>CAUYQV010054245.1:0-33271 GCA_963574575.1 Galagoides demidoff
CCAAAAAAATAGCCGGGCATTGTGGCGGGCGCCTGTGGTCCCAGCTACTTGGGAGAGACAGGAGACTCGCTTGAGCCCAGGAGTTGGAGGTTGCTATGAGCAGTGAAGCCATAGCACTCTACCCAGGGGGACAGCTTGAGGCTCTGTCTCAAAAAAAAAAAAAAAAAAATAAGCTGGTTGGTTAAGTCTTCACTTACTATATGAAGTAGCAATGAAAATAATTTTATGGTTGGGGGTCACCACAACATGAGGAACTGTATTAAAGGGTCAAGGCATTAGGAAGGTTGAGAAACACTGGATTAAGATGATCTTTCAAAACTATAGGATATGTAGGCCACCACCTGTGGCTCAGCGAGCAGGGCACTGGCCCCATATACCAAGGGTGGTGGGTTCAAACCTGGCCCTGGCCAAATTGCAACAAGAAAATAGCCAGGTGTTATGGAGGGTGCTTGTAGTCCCAGCTACTTGGGAGGCTGAGTCAAGAGAATCGCCTACCCAAGAGCTGGAGGTTGCTGTGAACTGTGACACCACGGCATTCTACTGAGGGTGACAAAGTGAGACTCTGTCTCTTAAAAAAAAAAAAACAAAAACTATAGTACATTTAGTTGATGGAATTAAAAATACCTTTAGATGTTATAAAGGTATTTGGAGCTATACAGATTTGCCTGAGATATTAATTAGAGTAAATATTTAGGAATCATTGACAATTTCACTTTTTATTGCTACATTTTTCTGAGAAGGTCTCTGAGGGTTGCTAAGGACTGTGGAACATGTATTATGATGAAAAATTGAAAAAACAATTTACAAGATAAGAATTGTCAATTTGATTGGGGGACAAGTTTGGTATAAATACAAACAGCATAGGTAAAGGAAGAAAAAATTGGACCTAATATTATTAGATTTTTCCTTCAATAAGGTTATTTGCTATCTTTTGAGTGAATTTTGATCATTGTCATTTGATAAATATAAGAATAAAACAGGCAGATGTTATCAGTATTCACTTCTGTACAGTTTGTGTTTTTAAGGAATATCATGAAATATCATGCTATACTTGGTGACTTGATACTTTTTAGGTGTTCTCTAGCCAGAATTTTAACTATAGCACTTCTTCTGTGACATTGAAAATGGTTTGAATGCCTAGTTGTTCAGTAGAACTCAATGGTTACTGTTAGAATTTTGTGTATTATTATAAATTTTTAATTTTCTCTTGGTTCTATATCAATTCCATTGTAGATAGCAACCAGAGAAAATAAATACAGAGAAAATATATTGCATAAAAAAATTTTGTAGATGAATGCTTTGGGCTTAATTCTATTTTATTGAAACCAGAGAATAATAGGGTTCAAATGTACTTAATTTTTTTTAAAACATTCCTTTTCTTCTTTTTGAATTTTTTTTTACATCATGTTAATAACTTGTTCCTCCTCTTTTGTTTTTATCACCTAGATTTAAAATTGAATAGACCAAAATTACTTCTCTGGGTCTCCTCCTCCATTCTTCTTTTGGGGAGGGCAAGTGTTGGGATTGGGGTTCAGGGAAGAAGGAGAATAAAGTAAAAAATGTAATAGATTCTTCCTATGTATGGTGATACTTCCTCCATGGAGGAGAGAGGGTGCTGGGTGTAGGAGAGAGGCCTACAGCTTGTGAGACAACTGCTGCCCCAGCCCAGCAACAACAGTAATATCGGTTTTCTGAGCACTTACTGCCTTAAGTGCTCTCAAGTGGTTTCTCTTAAGTGCTTCACAAGTGGTTTCTCCTTTAATCCTCACAAATTTATGAGGTGGTGTTATTATCCCCTTTCACAGATGAGGAAAACAGAGCATAAAGTGTTAAGTAGTTTGAATTCCCAGGTTACACAACTAGTATGTAGAGAAGTTGGGATTCAAACCCAAGCAGTGAGCACCTTCTAGAATGCTGTGTTCTACTCCCCCAGCTAAGCCATGGCTTACTGAGTTAGTTGCAAAGTGTTTTTATGCTGGTTGTGTTACTGTAATTTGTAATTTAATTAAATGGTATATATTGATGAGCAAAGTGAAAACAAGTATTGTTTTTATGAAAACTAAGTTAGATGCTTAGAAGACTAAGGTGAGTGAGTCACTTGTAAAAGCTGCCATGTACTATGCTGAATAGAAGTGGTAAAAAGGGGAGAAAAGCTGTGGAATTAGATGTGAATGGGAACTTATTACAACTTTGGAGAAAATCATAAAAATCCAAATAAATTCTGCATGCAGATTGAAAAAAATAAAAATGGAAAAAGAGAATAGTTTTTAAAAAGATACCCTCCTAAATAAATACATTAAATCTTTTTTTTATTAATTGATATCTGTATACATTAATACAAACATGGGGTACATTGTGCTGTTTTCATGTACAATTTGAAACACTTTCATCAAGCTGGTTAACATAAATTTCATGTCATTTGCTTAATCATTATATCAAAACATCTATATTCTAGTTCTAGAAAAGTTCACTTGTACCCTTGTTAGACAGATATATAGGTGATCTTTCCGGTCACCCTCCCACCACCCATCTGCCCTTCTCCCCTCCTCTTCCCCACCCACTCCCCATATTCTTGGGCTAGAATTAAGTTGTATCTTTTGTTTGAGAGCTATAGATTAGTTTCATAAATTATTACTGATAGAATCAGATCTCTGGTGTTATTTTCTTTTGACTTATAGGGAGACTGGTGAAAAGATTGATTTGAAGAAACAGTGGAAGTAAACTAAAAAGTTGGCAAAGCTTTTGACATTGTTATCACGAAAACTAGGAAACATGATTTAAATAGAGTATTTGCTAAATAGATTCTTAAATATTCATGGGCAGAACCACCACATCACACAACTCTAGTGGGCCACATTCGGTTTATATATTTGTGGAGTTGCAATTCAAATAGACCATACTTCTCTATGAATTGTCTCCTTTGGAGTTCTGCATTTTGGCATCCCTGATCATAGGATCATAATTGAAGAAATATTATAAAAATAAACTTCAGCCTCACTTGTTGGCTTAGAGTGGTTGCTTGATAGCATTTTACATTTGTAGCTAATGACCTTGAATGCAGGAAAGGAGAGAAAGTTCATTGAGTTTGTAAATTGTGTCAATTGTATGAATGTGTATTGTGGCTATAGTTATTGTTATTCCTCTGCCCTAGAATATTGCATTGGTTCAGGGCATGGAAGCTTTGGAAAATACCCCTGAATTTCTAGCTATGGAGATTTCATTAATGTTGAAGTTTCACTTCCTCTTTAAATATAAAGACACTATTAATATATCTTTTGCTGGATTAATTTACTACCAAGATCCTGCAAAGTCTACATAGGGAGAATTTGCTCCAGGAAAATTCATTCTTAAGAGCCTTGTTCAATACATTTGAGCTAACAATGCAGGCGTTTTTTAAACCATTTCCCCAAACTCATGTTTTTCATATGCAAGGGAGATAAATATAACATTCACACAAATTTCTGCACAAATTGGATGCAGTGTAAGAAAAATGAACTGCCCTTTTCTCTGCTTGCTTATTTCAGAATGTTTCTGATAAGGAAGGTACTAAGCTTATCTACAAATGTGGAAAACAAGGGAGGAGAGATTAAAGTGAAGATTTTATTAAAAAGTAATGAGAGTATAGACCTGAATTGATGTTCCATACCTCTTGATTATTTGATACTTTATTCGATATTCTTAACTTCCAAGTTACTACACTACTGTAAATGTATGTCCAGCACTGATCTATTGTATCTCCTTCCCCAAAACAACACACACACACACTTCCACTCAGTACTAATTAGTTATTTTACCAGACCTATTTCTTTGAACAAGCTTCATGCATCAACTATTTGGTCAACAACTACTTAAGTGTTAGGATAATTTCAAAGCCTGAAGACACATTATAGGCTCTTTAACATATGCCTTTCATTTTACATTTGAACAAATACACTTATTGAGGATATGTGATTTGTCCAAAGCTGCACATCTTTGAACACAGTGGCAAGGAGGATGTGGACTGAACCATTTTTCTCTTGACTTCTTATTCGATGCAGCAGAGCATAGCACCTACAACTAAGCACCTCAGTTCTGTGGCTACTTTATAGAGCAATAACATACAACTTAAATATGATTAATGAAAAAAATTCCTATCAATATATGCTCTTTTTTTAGTTGTTAAACTGTATTTTTATTTGTAATAATATTATAATTTTAATATTATTTCAGATTAATATGATGATACAAATGTTTAGGTTACATTGCTTTTGATTCCAAGGTAAATTTTTAGCTGTACTTGAGCCCTTCACCCAGGGGGCATGTTGAACAACCTCCCATTGTGCACATTAGGTGAAATCTTGCAAATTGCTCTCCCTCCTTTTCCCTTCCTTCTTCCCTTTGCTTTTTTCTTTTGTGTGGGCATGTAGTTGTTTATATATTGGTTTCATATTAGTATTGAGTAAATTGGATATTTTCTTCCAATCCTGAGAAACTTTACTAAGAATTGTGTTTCAACTGCATGCAGGTAAACACAAAAGATATAAAGTCTCCATCTTTCCTTAGGGCTGAATTGCACTCCATGGTATACATATACCACAGTTTGATAATCCATTCATGGGTTAATAGGCACTTGAGTTGCTCCTGCATTTTGGTAATTGTGAATCGAACTGAAATAATCATTCTAGTGCAAATGTCCCTGTGGTAAAATGACTTTTGTTCTTTTGGGTGGGTACCTAGTAATGGGATTGTGGAATCAAATGAAGGTCAACTTTTAATACTTTATGAATTCTCCATACTTCTTTCCATAAGGTTGTATTAGTTTGTAATCCCACCAGCAGTGCAAGAGTGTTTCCTTCTCTCTACATCCACACCAATTTTTCTTTGTTTTTTCTTTACTAAATTCCTCTGTACTTATTCCCTTGTATGTTTAATGCCACTGCCTATACAACAATATCAGTAGAAGATAGCATATGTAGTGCTTATTTTATATTACATAATCTTTCAAACACTTTACGCAGATCAAATAATTCAATCTTCAGAACAAATCTGTGATGCCTAGTATATTATTATTCTCATTTTTCAACTGGGAAAATTGAGACAAAGAAGGTCCAAGTCACATTTCCAAAGCTACACAGTTACTAAGCAATATTCTAATACTTGACTTTTAACATTCTAGCTTTTTGGTGAGTGTTACTCAATAAAATTAATTATCAAGTCTATTTCCATAAATAAAATAATTGTACAATTTATGTTCAGATCAAAATGTAGTTAGTCACAAGAAATAATGTGCAAACAAACACATGATGAAAATTAGACATAACTGTTGAAAATACTTTAAAATCATATTTAAAGGAAGCAGTAAGCACACAAGGGTGTATTTTAACAGTCACCACATTAAGGTCAAAGGTTGCCAAACTTCATACTTTTTACAAAAATCACAGGAGCTGCTTGCTAAACTCCAAGTCTCTGACACAATTCAAACCATGTAAACATCCTGATTCAGCAGAAACAAAATTGACATTTTTACCAAGGAAAAAATTATATTTAAAGAAAATTTGATAAGTATATCAAATAAATCTCAAAGTGCAAATGCTTTGACAAAATTATGATGTTATATTTACTTAAAATGTACTCTTTTTATTTATTTTTTATTGTATCAGGTTCATTGAGGGTACAAAGAATTAGGTTATACTGATTATATTATATTTGTTAATGAAAATACTTCTAATTGTGTCCTACCACCAAGCAGTGTGCTATACACCATAATCCCCCATCACTCTCTCTGCTCCCTCATTCCCTTGCTTCCCACCTTGAATTGATTTGAGTTTTTATTTTATAGGGATCTATATTAGATTGTCTCCTGGCTTCATATTAAGATTAAGTACATTGGATTCTTGCTTTTCCATTCTTGTGATACTTCACTAAGAATGTGTTCCAGCTCTATCTAGGTTAATGCAAAAGATGTAAAGTCTTCATTTTTTAAATGGCTGAATATTATTTCATGATATATATACCACAGCTTGTTAATCCAGTCCTGTGTTGATGGGCATTTAGGTTGTTTTCACATTTTGGCAATTGTAAATTGATCTGCAATAAAGAATCTAGTGCAAATGTCCTAATGTTAAAATGATATTTTGTCTTCTAGGTAGATGCCTAGTAACAGGATTGCAGGATCAAATGCAATGTATAATTTGAGTTCTTTGAGGATACTCCATATTTCCTAAAAAAAAAATTATATTATTTTGCAGTCTCACCAGCAGTGTGAAAGTGTTCCCTTCTCTCCACATCCATGGAAGCATTTGCAACTTTGAGAAATTGTGATGTAGGTTACTCTCAATGAGGGTAGGTGATGTCTCAGCCTGGTTTAGATTTGCATTTCTCTAATGATTAAGGATGATGAGAATTTTTTCAAATGTGTGTTGGCCATTTGTCTGTCTTCAGAGATGGTTCTGTTCATGTCTCTTGCCCAGTGGTAGAGGGATTTATTACTTTTTTTTTTTGTAGATTAACTTGAGTTCTCTGGAGATTGTAGTTATCAACCCTTTGTCATATTGATACCCTGAAAATACCTTTCCTCATTCTGAAGGTTATCTTTATGCTTTACTTGTTATGTACTTAGCTGAGCAGGAGCTTTTCAGCTTAATTCTCATTTGTTAATCTTTGTTGTTGTTGCTATGGCCAATGAAGTCTTTGTCATAAAATCTTTCTTCATTCCAATATCATGAAGAGTTTTTCCCACACATTCTTCTAAGTTTTTTTTTTTTTATCATTTTTTTTGTCTTGGATTTAAATCTTATATCCATGTTGAGCCAATTTTTGTAAATTGCAAAAGGTATGAGTACAATTTCAGTCTTTTACATGTGGTTATCCAGTTCTCCTACCACCATATGTTGAATAGGGATTCTTTTCCCCACTATAAGCTTTTGTTTGGTTTCACAAAGATCAGATAGAAAGTAGAGATTGGTTTCATCTCTTTGTTTTCTATTCTATTCCGTATGTCTATGTTTCTATTTTTGTGCCAATAGCATGCTACTTGATTACTGTGGACTTCTAATACAGCATGAAGTCTGCTAAGGTAATGCCTCTGTCTTTTGTTTTTCCCACTTAGAATAGCCAAGGCTATACAGGGTTTGTTTTGGAGCCATATAAACAGAGTGTTATATTTTCCAGTTATTTTTTTCTGCAATCTCAGTGGTTAACATTTGTGTGTTCAAGAGATATATTTTTTCCTTGTTAAGTCCAGGGAGAGGATGATATTCCAGGTATTTGTCCATGTCCTCTACATTATCAAAATTTCTGGGGGTAGTGTTTTTGGTAGTAGTAAGAAAGACTCTACTGTATCTCTGTGGTATCAGTTATTATTTCCTTTTCATTTCTGATTGATGTTATTAAAGATTTCACTTTTCTATACGTAGTTAATCTGGCCAATGGTTTATCAATATTACTTATTTTCTTGAAAAACCAACTTTTTATACAAGAATCTCACCTTACCTTAAAGGATAAAAATAAACTCAAGGTGAAGGGATGGACATCTATAATTCAGGGCAATGGAAATCAGAAATTAGTAGGTTTTGTAATTTTATTTTCAGATACAATAAACTTTAAAACAGCAATCGTAAGGAAAGATAAGGATTTTCATTTCATATTTGTCAAGGGAAATACCTAACATGAAAAGATTTCAATTATTAACATTTATGCACCCAACCAGAATGTCTTGCAATTTATAAAGGAGACCCTAACAGACATGAAAATTTTGATATCTTCCAGCACCATAATAGTTGGAGAATTTAACACTCCTTTGCTGATTTTGGATAGATCCTCCAAGATTAAACTAAGTAAAGATATTTTGGACTTGAACCTGGCCATAGAACAACTTGGCTTAACTGACATCTACAGAACATTTCATCCTAACAAAACTGAATACACATTCTTCTCATCAGCCCGTGTAACATCCTCCAAAATTGATCACATCTTAGGTCACAAGTCTAAACTCAGCAAATTTAAAAGAGTAGAAATTATTCCTTGTATCTTCTTGGACAATTATGGAATTAAAGTTGAACTCAATAACAACAGGAATCTTCACACTTATACTAAGTCTTGGGAGCTGGATAACCTTATGCTGAATGATAGCTGAGTCATAGAAGAGATTAAGAAAGAAATTACAAAATTTTTGGAACAAAACAACAACGAAGACACGAATTATCAGAGCCTATGGGACACTGCAAGGCAATCTTAAGAGGGAAATTTATAGTGTTACAAGGCTTCTTCAAGTGAACAGAAAGAGAGGAGGTCAGTCAACAACTTAATGGGACATCTCAAGCAACTGGAAAAGGAAAAACATTTCAACCCCAAACCCAGCAAAAGAAAAGAAATAACCAAAATTAGACCAGAATTAAAAGAAATTGAAAACAAAATAATTATTCAAAAGATCAATGAGTCAAAAAGTTGGTTCTTTGAAAAGATTAATAAAATTGATTAACCTTTGGCTAACCTAATCAGAAGCAGAAGAGTAAAATCCCTAATATCATCAATCAGAAAGGTTAATATAAATTGATACTCACAATTCAGTAGCTTTTATATGTACCAGTAATAATCAAGGTGAAAAATCAGTCAAGGATTTTATTCCTTCTACAGTAGTGCCAAAGAAGATGAAATATTTGGGAATTTGTCTAACAATGGACATGAAAGATATCGACAAAGAGAACTATAAAACTCTAAGAAAAGAAATAGCTGAAGATGTTCACAAATGGAAAAACATACCATGCTCATGGCTGGGAAGAATTCATTCTACCCAAAGCCGTATACAATTTTAATGCATTCTCTATTAAAGCACCTCTATCATACTTTAAAGACCTGGAAAAAATAATACTTTGCTTTATATGGAATCAAGAAAATCCTCAATTAACCAAGACATTATTCAGAAATAAAAACAAAACAGGAGGAATCACCATCCTAGTCAGGATTTCAGACTATTGTATAAATCTATAGTGATCTAACAGAACGGCACTGGCACACAAACAGAGAGGTAGATGCATAGAACAGAATAGAGAACTAAGAGATGAACCCAACTACTTACCATCATTGGTTTTCTGTAGAAGACTGAAACAGGACACTCAACTTTCACTATTAACAAAAATTGATTCTCACTGGATAAAAGATTTAAATTTAAGACATGAAACTATAAAGATTCTTGGAGAGACTTCAGGGGAAACACTTGAAGAAATTGGCACGGGAACATATTTTATAAGGAGGAACCCCTGGGCAGTGGAATCAACACCAAAAATAAGTAACTGAGACCTGATTAAACTAAAAAGCTTCTGCACAGCCAAGAACACAGTAAGTAAAACAAGCAGACAGCACTTGGAATGGGAGAAGATATTTGCAGGTTATGTCTCTGACAAATGTTTGATAACCAGAATCCAGAGAACTAAAAAGTATTAGCAAGAACAGAACAAGTGATCCCATGTCATTGTGGGCAAGAGATTTGAATAGAAACTTCTCTGAAGAAGACAGGTGGTTCATGGTCTATAGACACATAACAAAATGCTCATCATCCTTAATCATTAGGGAAATGCAAATGAAAAATACTTTGAGCCATCATCTAACTCCAGTAAAAAGTAGCCCACATATCAAAATCCCCAACCTATAGATGTTGGGATGGATGTGGAGAAAAGGGGACACTTCTGCACTGCTGGTGGGAATGCAAGCTAATATGTTCATTTTGGAAAGAAGTTTGGCGATCACTTAGGAATCTAAAAATAGACCTGCCATTTGATCCTTCAAATCCTGTACTAGGTATATATCCAGAAGACCAAAAATCACTTTATTACAAAGATATTTGCACTAGAATGTTTCTTGCAGTCAAATTCATAATGGATAAATCATGGAAGAAGCCCAAGTGCCCATCGACACATGAATGGATTAATAAATTGTGGTATACATACACCTTGGAATGTTATGCAGCCTTTAAAAAGATGGAAACTTTACCTCTTTTTATATTTACATGGATGGAGCTGGAACATATTATTCTTAGTAAAGTATCTGAAGAATGGAAGAAAAAGTGTCCAATGTAGTCAGCTCTAGTATGAATCCAATATATAATCACCCATACTTTCATATGAAAGCTATAACCCAACTATAGCCCAAGATGAAGGGGGAAGAGACAGGGGACGGGATTGAAAGGGGGAGGATGGGTGGAGGGAGGGTAATTGGTGGGATCACACCTATGGTGCATTTTACAAGGGTATATGTCAAATCTACTAAGTGTAGAGTATAAACGTCTTAACACAGTAGTTAAGAAAGTGTGGTGAAGGTTATGTTTACCATTTTTGTTGTAAGTATTTCAAATTGTATATAAAACCAGCACATTCCACCCCATAAATGCATTAATGTACATAACTATGACTTAATAAAAAAAAGAGAAAACCAACTTTTGGTTTAATAATTTTCTGAATGATTCTTTTATTTTTAATTTCATTTATTTCTGATTTAATTTTGGTTATTTCTTTTCTTTTGCTAGGTTTTGAATTGAATTGCTCTTCCTTTTCCATTTTTTTAAAAATGATTCATTACTTGCATTTTTTCAATGTAGGTATCTAATGCAATAAATTTCACTTTTAGCACTATTTTTGCTAATGTAGGTAGCACAAGCCATCCATCTGCTGCCTGCAGGTAACACACCTAGCCTCAAAGGACAAAGTAAAACTCAGGGTTAATGGATGCAAAGCAATTTTTTAAGCGAATGGAAATCAGAAGAAAGGAGGAGTCACAATCTTATTTTCAGATATAAGTGGATTTAAAGCAACTAAAGGCAAAACAGACAAAGATGGACACTTCATATTGGTCAAGGGAACAAAACAACAAGAAGAAATTTTGATTCTTAATATTTATATATACAACTTAAAGACTCCATTTTTTCAATGTAGGTATCTAATGCAATAAATTTCACTTTTAGCACTATTTTTGCAGTGTCTCACATGTTTGAGTATCTTGTGTCTTCCTTGTTGTTATGCTCAAGGAAGTTAATGGTTTCCTTTTTTTTTTTTTTTGAGACAGAGTCTCACTTTGTTATCCTTGGTAGAGTGCCATGTTAGTCACATTTCACATCAGCCTCAAACTCTTGGATTTAAGCAATTCCCTTGCCTCAGCCTGCCAAGTAGCTAGGACTACAACTGTCTGCCATAATGTCCAGCTATTTTTTTTAGAGACAAAAAATAGTTTAGCCTTGCTGAGGCAGGTCTTGAACTCGTGAGTTCAGGCAATTCACCTGCCTCAGCTTCCCATGTGCTGGGATTACATGAAAGAAAAAGAGAGAGATCATAATTTCCTTTTTTGTCTCTTCCTTGACACAACTTTCAATCAGCATAAAGTTGTTCATTTTCCATTGATTTGTGTGGGTATGAAAGTTTTTATTGGAGTTGAGTTCTATCTTTATTTGCTTTCTGGACTGAAAACTGTTTTGTTTAAGTAGGACAAAGGTAGATCACTCTTCTCTTCTGGCTTGAAAAGTTTCATGTTGTATTGTTCCCTTGACCAATATTAAGTGTCCATCTTTGTGAGCCACTGCACCCGGCCTTGTTAATAATTTCCTTTTTTGTCTCTTCCTTGACACAACTTTCATTCAGCATAAAGTTGTTCATTTTCTATTGATTTGTGTGGGTATGAAAGTTTTTATTGGAGTTGAGTTCTACCTTTATTGCTTTGTGGTCTGAGAAGACACACGATATAATTTCAATTCTTTTGATTTTATTGAGGTTTGATTTGTATGCTGGGATATGATCTATTTTGGAGAATGTTCTATGGGCTGATGACAAGAGTGTATATTCCTAGGGTTTGGGATGGTGCATTCTGTATATGTCTGTTAAGTACAGTTGGTCTAGGGGCATGTTTAAGTCCCTTGTATCTTTGTTTATGATTAGAGGAGTGTTAAAGTCCTCTACTATGATGGTGTTATAGGATATCATATTACTGAGACTAATTAACATCTGTTTTATAAATCTTGGAGCCTTTAAGTTGTATATATAAATATTAAGAATCAAAATTTCTTCTTGTTGTTTTGTTCCCTTGACCAATATGAAGTGTCCATCTTTGTCTGTTTTGCCTTTAGTTGCTTTAAATCCACTTATATCTGAAAATAAGATTATGACTCCTCCTTTCTTCTGATTTCTATTCACTTAAAAAATTGCTTTGCATCCATTAACCCTGAGTTTTACTTTGTCCTTTGAGGCTAGGTGTGTTACTTGTAGGCAGCAAATGGATGGCTTGTGCTTTTTTATCCATTCAGCCAGCCTATGCCTATTTAGGGGGAATTCAAACCATTAAAATTTATTTAGAGAGTTGATATAAGTGTTTTTGAGTTAATTTCATCTTATTTTGTGGAACTCTATTGCTTAGATTTATCTTTTGCATCATTGTGGAGGGTAGGTATTGTCTTTTAGTTTTGTTTAGTTTCTGAGTGGTTAGTTTGTTAGTCATTCATTGTGATGGTTAATGTGTGGAATAGATTTACATATTTCCTGTAGTGGTCTTGTCGTGGCAAACTTACTCCATCTTTGCCTATCAGTAAATGATTTGATTTATCCGTCAATTTTAAAGCTTAGCTCAGCAGGATATACAATTCTGGACTGAAAACTGTTTTGTTTAAGTAGGACAAAGGTAGATCACTCTTCTCTTCTAGCTTGAAAAGTTTCATTTGAGAAGTCCACTGTCACCCTGACGGATTTGCCCTTCTAGGCAAATGGCACTTACTGCTGGCTGTTTGCAGAATTTTCTCTTTCATGTTGTCTTTGTACAGGTTCATAACAATGTGTCTTGGAGAAGCTCTATTTGAGTTGAGCAAGCTGAGGTTTGATATTCCTATGAAAGGAATGTGTCAGAATCTTGGTGACACTTGGGAAATTTTCATTTATGATATCCTCTACTGGGACGTTCATTCCTCCAGTGTGTTCTTCTTCCCCTTCTGAGATACCTATAATTTATATGTTTGAGCACTTGTGAAGTCTCACAATTTTATCAGTGAGCATTCTGCTTTCTCTCTCTTTTTCTTTCTGTCTCTTTAACTGCCTGTGTTTAGCTCAAGTGTTTTATCCTCTAGCTCTGAGATTATTTCTTATGCATGGTCTAATCTGTTACTGATACTTTCTACTGCATCTTTAAGTTTTCTGATTGACTGCTTCAATTCCTTAAGCTCAAGTATATCCTTTCTGTATTCTTTATATGGTTCATCCCTTATTTGATTCTGTTTTTAAAATTCCACTTGGTTATTTTCTATTTTCTCAATAATTTCCTTCATTTTTTTACCACCCATATTTAAAATTCCCTTTATATCATTTCTGACATTTCCTTATAGGTGGAACGCTCTGCAGCAGCTACCTCATGATCCTTTGGGGGGAAGGGATTACTCTGTTCTGTTTTTGTGTGTGTGTGTGTTATCAGGATTTTTCTGTTGTTTCTTTCTTTTGAGGGTTTTATTTTTGTTTGTTTCCTTGCCCTATTTTTCCCTTTCATTTCCTCCTCTTTAAGTTACTGTTAAAGTATCCTTTTGGTATAGGACCAAAATGAAGAATAAAGAGCAAGAAAGGGTTAAAGATTAATAAAAATGGAGAAAAGAAAAAGAAAAGGGGGTAGAAAAAGAGAAGATTGACAAAAAGAAGATAGGAACAGAAAGAAAGAAACAGGAATAACAGTGGTAGACAGTAGGGTACTTTGACTAACATACACAATTTCCAGTCTCTGGGGGGCTGGGTTTGGTGGGTTCCTGGAGTTCAGGAGCTCTTTGCCAGTCTGAGCAGATACTAGACCCTATGCCCACCAAATAAGGAAGAAAAACAAAAATAGTATAAATAGAAACAAAATGAACAAATAAAAGACCTTAAGAAATAAAATTGGGGGAAGAAAAAGAATTACAGGTGCTGAAACATAACCTCACTGTAACTTCGAGTGCCATTAACTTATGTTTGAAGAAGGTTTCTCAGAGTCAACATGAAAGGATGTTCCTTTAAGACCCTCTGAATTAATTAGCAAGCTAGTCATACAGGAGGCAGATTCTGCAAGCAGAGTCCGGCTGTCTTTGGAAATTCATGGAAGGGACTTTGGGAATGTAAAACAAGATAAGTTAATGCAAATTTTAGTTACATGTTGCACTTGTTTTCTCAGACAAATGGCTGAATAAGTTTTTGTGGTTTCTCTGTATGATTTCTTCGTACTCTTATCATATAAACCATTGGCTGCCAATAAGTTCTATTATTAGAATGTGTACATGCAGAACTTAGTATTGTTAAGAGTATATAAGCTTGCAAGAAATCAAGTTATAGGCTGCATACCTGAGCGAGCTGCAGGCTCCTCTCTTTCTGACATTTCAGTTCCAGAATTTTCCACTGTGGCACTGATTCACACAACAAAAAATAGCAGAAATGGAGCCCTGATGATTGAATAAGGAAACAATGAAAAATTGTAATTACAAGTGAAAAGAGGAAAAAATGAAAAAGAAAAGTCTAAGGGGAAAAGCTGAAAAAAATTTAATAAAAGAAAAAGAAAATATATATATATCTCTTGCTGTGGATTGCCTGGGCAATAGGTGATCTTCTGGGGTATAAGATGCTAATCACAATGCTAATACAGATGTATAAGATGGGTACTGGAAGCTTCTGTCTTGCTGAGTTTGTCTTCCTGACTTCTTTGCCCTCAATCCCCACAGGGTCAGGGGCCTGAATCTCTCCACAGACCACTTAACAGATATGCTTTGACTTTCTAAACCATGTACCTTGGCCACACAGTGGCTTTCCCAGGAAAGTGTGTGTCATTCAAATCTCCCCATGAGTGGCTTCCCAGCTTATCAGGCCCACCAGAACCAACTTCACAATAGGAACATTAGGGCCAATCCTGCAAGGCAACTTTCCTACAATGACTGTGCCTGGTCTGCAGCCAAACAATGAAAGCTCTGCTCTACCTGTTGGCTCAGTCTCAGCCCCTGGGCACTGTTCAAAATCACTTGTTCACTCTCCCATACATCCCCATGTAAATCAGTAAAGTGTCCAGGTCCAAAAAAAAAAAAAAAAAAAAAAAGAAAGAAAGAAAAAGAAAAGAAACCCACAGGGAAGACCTTATCTATGTGTAAACTGCTGATGCCACTGCACTGCCTGGCCTCTGCCAGCACGCAAGTACTTGCCCTTCTGTTGCTTTTCCACTGCTTCCAACTTCCTCTTCTGGTTCTGAAGTCTCCTTCTGTCTCTCTGTTCCCCTAAAGAGATGTTTTTGGACAGATCCCAGAGGCCAGAGGTGCCTGGAGAATTTTCCCCCCAATTTCACCACGCACAGCTGGAAAATGGTGTTTTTAGTCAGCAATTTTTCTCTGCCCCCCCTTAACATGTATTCATTTTTAGAGTAGATTTATCTTGAGAAAAGAAATTTCCTGTAAGTTGCCTTATTTTAGGCAATAGACATGTCTCAACCAAAGACAACTACAATTATCTGTATCTATGGTTTAATGCTGAACATAAATTGAATTACTAAAAAGAAAACTTCCCATGTAATTTCTCATTATTTTTTGAATAATTCCTTGGTAAGTTCATTGTAAGACAAGGACTTATCTACCAATATAGCAGTTGTGCAAATCTATTATTTTTATAGACTAGATCAGGGGTCCTCAAACATTTTAAACAGGGGGACCGTTCAGTGTCCCTCAGACTGTTGGAGGGCCAGACTGTGGGCCCCAGAACAAGTCAGCTGCTAAGCAGGACAAGCATTGGTGGCAAAAACACCTGGCAGGCCAGTTATATGTCCTAGATGGGCTACATGTAGCCCGCAGGCCATAGTTTGAGGACACCTGGACTAGATTGTCAAACACTTATGTATTATATAACTCTCTCTAACTTAAGTATGACACCAAATCTTTATCCCAAGTAATTAATCATCTATAATATTTTTAAAGTTAAATTATATCCATTTTTACATCTTGGAAACAAAAAAATATTACATAATTCCTCCATCTGTGACATTTATAAAATATACTACATATACATTGGCACAAAATGCAAACATTACAAACAGATATTAATAAAATGGAAAACAATAAGAAACCTTTTTTCTTAGTGATCATCTCCAAAGGTTATTGCTTTTAAAATTTCTTGGAGAAGGAGGAGGGGCAAGATGGCCAACAGGTGCCAGCTTCTGACAGAAGCTCCTGTCCAAAGGGAAGGATACTGTCTGTAAAATATCCAATAAAGTTGAAGATTGGGAGCCCAGCTGAGAGAGAAAAGTGATATCTGCAGGACAGCTCTGCTGAGGCAAGTTGAGACTCCAAGAAAGCAATCTACAGATACATAATACATCCCAAAGGAAAGGTGTCCATTCCCTCCCCCAAGAAATTTGTGTTTTTTTCTTTGTTTTCTCTTTGTCTGTCCTGTAAGTTTTCTACAGGGGAGCAGTGATCTGAGGACCTATTATCTCACACCATGTGTGAGAGCTACAGGAAGGGGGGTCTACTCCCCTAAAGGGACCCAGCTGAGATTCTGAACACTCTCTCGCCTGGCAGAAAAAACAAACAAATATTTTCACTGACATTCTGAATTTCCAATCCACCCTTCCCCCCCTTGCCTACAGAGACAGTGCAGGGGGTGAAGAGCAGCATCCCCCACCCCTGTAGGACTAAACACCCAGTCCCCGTCCTGCAGCTAGAGACCTGGTAGACCCACACGTGTTCTGCAGGTGGTGGAAGCGGAGTCCCCCATTCCAGGCACATGCACCAGAGGCCCCAGAACTGCTTGGTAGAGCTGTGCCCCTCTCATGGGCAGTGGCGGAGTAGTCACTCATTCTGAGCAGGCCCAGAACTGCTTACTAGAGCTGCGCATCCTGCAGGTGGCAGTGGAGCAGTCCTATGCTCTGGGTTGCCCCCGAACTACTTGCTAGAGCAACATGCATAACAAGGGCTACAGTGGAGGGTTTCCCCATTACAGACTCTTGTGCTAGGTGGGCCCAGAACTGCTTGCTTGAGCTGCATGCATCCTGCAGGCAGTGGTAGAGGAGTTCCCCACTCCAGGCACCCACACCAGGTGGCCCCAAGACTGCCAAAGCCATGTGCTCCCAGCATCCTCAGCTGGTGGCCTGAGAATGAGAAGATGGTCAGTTAAGAGGGAACCACACTAGAATGGAAGTACCTTGAGGTGAAGAGCAGCAGCCACATCAGTGGAAGCAACACCCCTGAGGCTCTTATGTACAGACATGCTCTACCTCTCTGGGCAAGCAGAGGAAGCCAGAATCTTTTCCAGTGGCAGCCACTGACAGAACGGTTCTGGTATGGACTCCAAATGGTGTAAATTCAGTATGGGGCTAAATCAGTGGAAAAACTCTGGTAACTTGAATAACCAGAGTAGAAGAACTCCCCCAAGGAAGGATGGGGCAGATGCAGTTGAAGATCCGTCCATAAACAGATGGCTGAAATGTCAGAAATTGAGTTCATAATTTGGATAGCAAATAAAATTAACAGAATGGAAGAAAGGAGGTAATTAGAATTTCAAGAAATTATTCAAAAGATGTCTCAAGAATTCAATGATTTCAAAGATAAAATGACAAAAGATTTTGAAACATTGCAGCAAGAGTTTGTAGTACTCAAAGACCTGAAAAACATGGTAGAATCTTTTGGTAACAGAATGGAGCAGGAGCAGGGAGAAGAAAGGATCTCTCACAATGAAGACAAAGTTTTTGAACGTGCCCAAGGGCTCAAAGATGAAGAGAAATGAAGAGCAGAAACGGATCTTTCTCTCAGAGAACTCTGGGATAATTTGAAGAAAACTAATCTTCACCTTATAGGAATCCCTGAAGATGACAAAGTTGCTTCACAAAACACAGAAACTCTTCTTCATGAAAGTATGAATGAAAACTTTCCAGACATGCCAAGAGATTCTGAAATTCTGATTGCAAACAGTTTCAGAATCCCAGTATGACTCAATACAAATAAGACACCCCCCAGGCACATTATAATTAACTTCACTAAAGTTAATATGAAAGAGAAAATTCTGAAAGCAGCTAGATGTAAGAAAATCATAACCTACAAGGGGAAGAATATTAGAATGACTGCAGATCTCTCTGCTGAAATCTTTCAGGTTAGAAGAGGGTGGCCATGGAATTTTTATCTCCTAAAACAAAATAATTTTTAGCCCAGGATCCTGTATCCAGCTAAACTGAATTTCATTTATGATTGAGAAATTAAATACTTTAATGACATTCACATGTTGAAGAAATTTGCCATAACTAAATGGGCTCTCCAGGTTATTATCAGACCTGTCCTCTATAATGACCAGCGCAATCCTCCACCACAAAAGTAAACTCACTCAGAAACTTTTGATCAAATTCCAACTTGCACAGTGGTGAAAGGATTAAAAATGTCCACTAGAGTTTTGAAAAACTCAATACCCAAAATTTTACCAGGCTTATCAATATTTTCAATTAATGTGAATGGCTTAAATTGTCCTCTAAAGAGGCATAGGGTGACTGACTGGATACAAAAGCTCTGGCCAGATATCTGCTGCATACAAGAATTTCATATTACCTTAAAAGATAAATATAGATTCAGGGTGAATAGATGGTTACTCTATATTCCAGGCAAATGGAAAGCATATAAAAACAGGTATTGCAATTCAATTCACAGATACAATAGGCTTTAAACCAATAAAAGTAAGCAAGGATAAGGATAGTCACTTTATTTTTGTTAAGGGTAATACTCAATACGATGAGGTTTCAATTATCAATATTTGTGCACACAACCAGAATGCACCTCAATTTATAAGAGATACTCTAATAAGCATGAGCAACTTGATTTCTCTGAACTCCATCATAGTCAGAGATTTTAATACTCCTTTGGCAGAGTTGGGTAGATCCTCCAAGAAGCTTAGCAAAGAAATTTTAGACTTAAACATAACCATTAAGCATTTAGATTTAATGGATATCTACAGAACATTTCATCCTAACAAAATTGAATGCACATTTTTCTCATCACCTCACAGAACATACTCCAAAATAGACCACATCTTAGGTCAGAAATCTAATCTCAGAAAATTTTAAAAAATATAAATAATTCCATGTGTCTTCTCAGACCATCATGGAATAAAAGTTGAATTCAGTAACAACAGGAATCTGCAGGCTAAATAACCTTATGCTGAATGACAGGTGGGTCAGAGATGAGATCAAGAAATAAAATTACCAAATTTCTGGAACAAAACGATAATGAAGACATGAGTTACCAGAAACTCTGGGATACTGCAAAGGCAGTCCTAAGAGAGAAATTTATAGCACTGCAAGCCTTCCTCAAGAAAACGGAAAGAGAAGAAGTTAACAACCTAATAGGACATCTCAAGAAACTGTAAAAAGAAGAACACTCCAATCCCAAACCGAGCAGAACAAAAGAAATAACCTAAATTAAAGCAGAATTAAATAAAATTGAAAACAAAAGGATGATACAGCAGATCAATCAATCAAAAAGTTGTTTTTTTGAAAAGGTCAATAAAATAGATAAACCTAACCAAGAAAAAAAGAGTAAAATCTCTAAAATCATCAATTAGAAATTGTAAAGAAGAAATAATAACTGACCCATCAGAAATTCAAAAAGTCCTTAATGAATATTACAAGAAAGTTTATTCTCAGAGATATGAAAATCTGAAGGAAATCAACCAATACTTGGATGCTTGCTACCTTTGAAGACTTAGCCAGGATGAAGTGAAATGTTGAACAGGCCTATATCAAGTTCTGAAATAGCATCAATATACAAAATATCCCTAAAAAGAAAAGCCTGGAACCAGATAGCTTCACGTCAGAATTCTGCCAAACCTTTACAGAGGAACTAGTACTTATACTATTTAACCTTTTCCAAAACATAGATAAAGAAGGAAAACGACCCAACACATTCTATGAAGCGAACATCACCTTGATACCCAAACCAGGAAAAGACTCAAGAAGAAAAGAAAATTGTAGACTAATATCACTAATGAATATTGATGCAAAAATATTCAACATGATCCTAACAAACAGAATCTAGCAACACATCAAACAAATTATACACCATAATCAAGTGGGTTTTATCCCAGGGTATCAAAGATGGTTCAACATACTTAAATCCATAAATGTAATTCATCACATAAACTAATTAAAAAACAAAGATCATATGAGTCTCTCAATTGATACAGAAATAACTTTTGATAATATCCAGCATCCTTTCATGATCAGAACACTTAAGAAAATTTGTGTAGAAGAAATAGTTCTCAAAATGATAGAGGCCATCTATAGCAAACCCACAGCCAATATCGTATTGATGGAGTTAAATTGAAATTGTTTCCATTCAGATCAGGAACCAGGGAAGGTTGCCCATTGTCTCCACTGCTCTTTAACATTGTAATGGAAGTTTAGTCATTGTAATTAGGGAAGAAACAGCAATCAAGGGTATCCATGTAGGATCAGAAGAGATCAAACTTTCACTCTTCACAGATTATATGACTGTATGTATACCTGGAAAAAAACAGGGATTCTACTACAAAACTCTTAGAAGTGATCAAGGAATACAGCAGCATCTCAGGTTACAAAATCAACACTCATAAATCGATACCCTTTATATATACCAACAATAGTCAAGCTGAAAAAATAGTCAAGAACTCTATTCCGTTCACAATTGTGCCATAGAAGATGAAATATCTGGGAGTTTACCTAACTAAGGACATGAAAGATCTTTATAAAGAGAAATATGAAACTCTAAGAGTAGAAATAGCTGAAAATGTTAACAAATGAAAAAACATACCATGCTCATGGCTAGGAAAAATTAACATTGTTAAAATGTCCATACTACATACAGGAATATATAATTTTCATATACTCACTATTAAAGTTCCACTGTCATACTTTAATGATCTTGAAAACATAATACTTCATTTTATATGGAATCAGAAAAAACCTCAAATAGCCAAGACATTACGCAGAAATAAAAACAAAGCAGGAAGAATCACGTTACCAAACATCAGACTATACTATAAACCCGTAGTGATCAAAGCAGCATGGTATTGGCACAAAAACAGAGAAGTAGATGTATGGAATAGAATAGAGAACCAAGAGATGAACCCAGCTACTTACTGTTATATGATCTTTGACAAGCCAATTAAAAACATTGAGTGGGGAAAAGATTCCCTATTTAACAAATAGTGCTGGGAAAACTGGCTGAGGACCTGCAGAAAACTGAAACTGGATCCACACTTTTTCCCATTAAGATTGACTCTCACTGGATTAAAGATTTAAACTTAAGACATGAAACTATAAAAATACTAGAAGAAAGTGTAGGGAAAACAATTAAAGATATCGGCCTGGGTGAAAATTTTAAGAAGAGGACTCCCCAGGCAATTGACATAACATCAAAAATACACTACTGGTACCTCATCAAATTAAAAAGTTTACGGGGAGTCACCTGTGGCTCAAAGGAGTAGGGCGCCAGCCTCATATGTCAGAGGTGGTGGGTTCAAACCCAGCCCTGGCCAAAAACTACAAAAAAAAAAAATTAAAAATATTCTGCACAGCCAGAAGCACAGTAAGTAAAGCAAGTAGACAGCCCTCAGAATGGTAAAAGACATTTGCTGATTATGTCTCCAAAAAAGGTTTAATAACCAGAATTCACAGAGAAATCAATCATATTAGTAAGAAGAGAACAAGTGATCCCCTCTCAGGGTGGGCAAGGGACTTGAAGAGAAACTTCTCTGAAGAAGACAAGTGCATGGCCTACAAACATGAAAAAATGCTCACCATCCTTAATCATCAGAGAAATGCAAATCAAAACTACTTTGAGATATCATCTAACACCAGTAGGATTAGCTCATGCCACAAAATGCCAAAATCAGAGATGCTGGCGTGGTTGTGGAGAAAAGGGAACACTTCTACACTGCTGGTGGGATTACAAAGTAATACCTTCCTTTTGGAAAGATATGTGGTGAACACTTAGAGAACTAAAAATAGACCTGTCATTTGATCCTATAATTCCCCTATTAGGTATATATCCAGAAGACCAAAAATCACACTACAATAAAGATATTTGTATCAGAATCTTCACTACAGCCCAATTCATAATTGTTAGGTCATAGAAGAAGCCCAAGTGCTCATCAACCCACAAATGGATCAATAAATTGTGGTATAAGTACACCATGGAATACTATGCAGCCCTAAAGAAGGATGGAGAATTTACCTTCTTCAAGTTTACATGGATGGAGCTGGAAAGTATTCTTCTTAGCAAGGTATCTCAAGAGTGGAAGAAAAAGTATTCAATGCACTCAGCCCTACTATGAAACTAATTTATAGCTTTCATAAAGGTATAACCCAATTATAGCCCAAGAATATGGGAGAAGGGGAGAGGGAGAGAAAGGGAGGGGGAAAGATGGGTTGAGGGAGGGTGATTGGTGAAATCACTTCTATGGTTCATCTTTTAAGGGTATATGTGAATCTTTCTGAATGAAGAATATAAATGTCTTAACACAATAAGAAAATGACATGAAGGCTATGTTAACCAGTTTGATGAAAATATTTCAAATTCTATGTAAAAATAGCACACTGTACCCCATGACAGTATCAATATGCACAGCTATTATCTAATAATGAATAATGAAATAAAAACAAAAAATAAAGTAAAGTATAACATATAAAAAAATAAAAAATAAAATTTCTTGGACACCCTTTCAGATTGAAAAAACACACAAATTATTTTATTTTATTTTATTTTATTTATTTTTAGAGACAAGTTTGCTCTCAAGATATTCTCTCACCTGAACCTCCAGAATAGTTAGGATTACAAGCATAAGTCACTGTACCCAGAAAACATCCTAATAAATGAACATAATCAATTCCTTTCTATTTATGAGAATGGTATTTTACTCCATTATACTCTAGAAACTGTAAAAAAAGGTTTTTTTTTTTTTCTTTTGGATTAGTATATTATTTTCTCATCTGCAGTTACAGATTAAATTCATCCTTCTAAATGGTTACTTATTATTATTTTTTCTTTTTTTCTTTTTTGATGCAATGTGGCTGGGCTGGGTTTGAACCCACCGGCCTCGGGATATGGGGCTGGTGCCCTACTCACTGAGCCACAGCCACTGCCCTTATTATTTTATATTTTTATGAAATATGCACACACATGGCCAGTGTACCAATAAACAGCTTTAAGGTAAATAAATATCTATACACATACATATATATGTATATATGTGTGTTTGTTGCACAGTTTTTTACTATTAAAAAAACATTGAAAAGAAAATTTATTCCCATATACCTTTGCATATTTTTGCTAATAAACATGGAAAATAAATCTATAGCTGTGGAATTTTTGCATTAAGTAGTATGTTAATTTACTACCCTTATAGGTATAACTGAATTATCCTCCAAAGAATTTAACCAATTTTGCTTTTAATCAACTGTATTAGAGAGTGCTTTGTTTCTTAAACTCCTGCCTACATTGGATTTTCATTTATTTGAGATTTAGCCTTTCAGGTAGTTCAAAATACTTTTCCTGTGGGTATGAATTTCTTTTTTTTTTTATTGAATGGTAACTATGTACATTAATGCACTTCTGGGGTGAATTTCTTAAATTGTGAGGGTATTAGAGGACAATTTAAAGTTCCTTTTATTCCTTTTTAAAAAATAAGTTAACTAATTATATTATTTGCCTATTTTAAAAAATTAAGTTATTCCCCTTTTCCTTTTTTCTGGTGCAAGAGGTCTTTTTAAACTATGAAAATATACTTTTGTTTGTTGGAACTATTATATTTCCCCCAATTTTTATTTATCCTTTGATTCTATTTATGTTATCTTTTTATGTACTATTTAAAAACTTTTATATAATAAATATATTATCAACCTTTAACTGCCCTTGTTATATCCTCATAATTACAAAGTTAAAGATTAGTATTAATGTCTTACATCTAATACATTTTCCCTTGTCTAAAACAGTAAAATTGTCCAAGTGTAAGTATAAGTCTTTCCACAGTTTAATTCACTCAACTGAAAACAGCATCAAAGCTTCTGCTTCAACTGTTCTTCATCTTCCAGACCTCTGAACCAATGCCCAGCTGAGCCATATTGAAGCCTGAGGCAAAGAGAAAATCCTGATCCTGTTTTAACTTAAATTTTTGATATTTTGTTCATCAAGGATTTTTGCATTGATTTTGATTTTTAAAAAACACTGCATTAAAATGGTATTTTTCTTGGTTGCTGAGTTTTTTGTTCCCCCTTAAATTTTGTGCCCAGTATGAGTGCCCCACGTAGCTTTATTCTAATTCCAGCCCTGCTCTAAACATTGAATTTCCCAGGGTTCAGTACAGAAGTTATTGGAATTCTTTTTCCTATCTGCATCTACTTCCTTAATGATCTCATACCTTGACTCTAAATGCTACCCTTACACTGAAGGCACATAAATTAGTATTTTCAATTTGGACATCACCCATGAACTTCAGACTCATATTTCCAACTGTATTCTCTACAACTCTACCAGATGAACAATGTAACAGCTATGTTAAATATAATGTCTGGAAAGCCAAACTCTTGAATTGTACACATATCTGTTCCTCTTCCATTCTTTCCTGTCTCATAAATTGCACCTCTATTTACATAGGCGCTTAAACCAAAAACTTAACCATTATCCTTGACTTTTCTTATTTCTTTGCCTCTCACTCAATTTAATCTACCAGGAAGTATTAGTCCCTTATGCATGTACCTCTGAAATGTATCCTGAAACCATCCACTTCTTTTCATATCCATCATCATTACCTTAGTCCAAGTTCCCATATCCTCTGCCTGCATTATTGAAATACCTTCTGCTTCTGCCCTTGTTCCTCCATGTTCTTCTGAACACCAATCAGATTGATTTCAAAACATAAGCAAGATCATATCTCTTCTCCGCTCAAAACCCTGTAATGATCTCCAACCTCATTTAAAGTGAAATGTCCTTACAACAGCCTCCAGTACCTTTACCTGAACTTTATGAGTTAATCTCCTGCTCTTTTCTCTTAACTCTGTCACATTCATCTTATTTCTTGTCTATGTAAAAACCAAGCATGCTCCCACCATGAGGATTTTGTGTTGCTGTTCTTTACCTGGAATGTAATACTCCACTGACATCTGCATGATTCATACCTTTGCTTCGGTCAGATCTATGTTCAAATAACATCTTATCAGAGAGACTAGCAATACTGTCCTGCATAAAAAAGGACTCTTTACTCACTAACCCTGGCAATCTCTGACCTCCTTACTTCACTTTATTTTTACCTCTTTAAAGACTTAATCATTAGGCATACTGCTTTGTGTTTATTTATTTTTATACATATTTATTGATTTTTATTTTATTTTTATTCTTTTTTAATTTTTTTATTAATTGATAGCTGTATACATTAATGCAAACATGGCATACATTGTACTGTTTTCATATACATTTGAAATACTTTCATCAAGCTGGTTAACATAAATTTCATGTCATTTGCTTAGTCATTGTATCAAAACATTTATATTCTAGTTCTAGAAAAGTTCACTTGTACCCTTGTTAGACAGATATATAGGTGATCTTTCCGGTCACACTCCCACCACCCAACCGCCCTTCTCCCCTCCCCTTCCCCACCCCCTCCCCATATATTAAGAATTTGAATGCATTATTATATTTGATATATATATAGGTATCAAAACTGGAGATTATAAAACAACACGGGGAATTATTTTCAGTGATAGGTTGTAAAGTGGCTAATTAGTAGATGAGCATGATTTAAAATGAAGAACATTGATGTTACGGTTGTGGAATTACATACTTTTTAAAATCCCTTTTCATTAATTTATTTTTGCAGTCACTTAGGGCCAGTCACAGTGGCTCACACCTGTAATCCTAGCACTCTGTGGGGCCGAGGCAGGTGGATTGCCTGAGTTTACAGGTTTGAGACCAATCTGAGCCAGAGAGAGACCCTCATCTCTATAAATAGCCAGGCATTGTGCTAGGCACCTATAGTCCCAGCAATTAAGGAGGCTGAGGCAAGAAAATTGCTTGAGCCCAAGAGTTTGAGGTTGCTGTGAGCTATGATGCCATGACATTCCACCCAGGGGGACAAGGGAAGACTCTTGTCTCAAAAAAAGAAGCAGTCGTCTAATTGGGCTTCATTCCAGCATTTCCAAATGCACGCGGAATGTGGACTGTCTCCATCTGCATGATTTAACAGTGCCTCCTGGTCAGTTTTCTGAAATACAAATCACTCCTCAATGCGGAAGTATTTAGAGGTTTTTTGTTGTTTACCACATAGGGTGGCATTCTCCACCATTCTCTATCTGATTCCATCTTGACCATCCAACCTCATATCCCACTGGACCTTCATTGTAAACTTTATGATGCCTCCAAAGCAGACTTCTTACCATATCTAGAGAGTTTTAGGCCTTTGCCCCTTTGCCTATAACACTTCTTTTTTTTTTTTTTTTGAGACAGAGCCTCAAGCTGTTGCCCTAGGTGGAGTGCCGTAGCATCACAGCTCACAGCAACCTCCACCTCCTGGGCTCAAGTGAGTCTCCTGCCTCCACCTCCCAAGTACCTGGGACCACAGGCGCCCGCCACAACGCCCGGCCATTTTTTGGTTGCAGCTGTCATTGTTGTTTGGCGGGCCCAGGCTGGATTTGAACCCACCAGTTCAGGTGTATGTGGCTAGTGCCTTAGCTGCTTGAGCCACAGGTGCTGAGCCAACACTTATTTTCCTTTACCTTCTCTATAGAGCTCCTATCTAAAAGATCCCATTTATAGCTTACATATACAAAAGAGTGAATTGCTGATACATGGAGCAAAATGGTGAATTTCAAAAAATAAGCAAAAGCCAGAGACAAGGCTCGGCGCTGTGGCTCAGTCGGCTAAGGCGCCAGCCACGTACACATAAGGTGGTGGGTTCAAATCCCCAGCCCAGGCCCACCAAATAGCAATGATGGCTGCAACCAAAAAATGGCCAGGCATTGTGGTGGGCGCCTGTGGTCCCAGCTACTTGGGAGGCGGGCGGAGGCAGGAGACTGGCTTAAGCCCAGGAGTTGGAGGTTGCTATGAGCTGTGATGCCATGGCACACTAGGGGGCGGGGGGAATAGCTTGAGGCTCCGTCTCCAAAAAAAAAAAGCCAGAGACAAAAAGTAAGATTCTATTTATGTGAAGTCCTAGAACAGACAAAAACTTTATCTCTGGTGATAAAAATCAGAAATAGTTGCTGAAGGGTAGAGGAAAGAGAATTGACTTAGGCTCGGCGCCTGTGGCTCAATCAGCTAAGGCGCCAGCCACGTACACCTAAGGTGGCGGGTTCAAATCCCCAGCCCGGGCCCGCCAAACAACAATGATGGCTGCAACCAGAAAATGGCTGGGCGTTGTGGCGGGCGCCTGTGGTCCCAGCTTACTTGGGAGGCAGAGGCAGGAGACTCGCTTGAGCCCAGGAGTTGGAAGTTGCTATGAGCTGTGATGCCATGGCACTCTACCCAGGGGGATAGCTTGAGGCTCCGTCTCAAAAAAAGGAAAAAAAAAAAAGAAAAAGAGAATTGACTTAAAAGAAACCTGAGGGAACATTCGGGGTGAAGGAAATGTTGTACGTCTTGTTTTGGGTGACATACATACTCATACACGTGTATAAGTATATGCAATAGTCAAAATACGTCAAACAGAATACCTAAGAGACATTAATTATATCTCTATTTTTTAAAAAACTCAGTGGCAAACCTTTCCTCAGTGAGGAAACCGCTTCTGAGTTCCAACTTAGAACATTTGTTGTGTCCCTCCACATGTTCATTTGTATATTCACTGATAAATACCTCTCACGCACAAATATATTGTCATCTTACTGTTTTGAAAACAGAAGTTCTTTTGACAGGTTCTGGTCTCCTTGGCTCATTATAAATTTATTGAATAAATGTATCATGCTGACCCTTTTCCTATCCATTCTTGGGATGGAATAGCCTGTAAAGACCTATAAAAGGTGAGATATGGGGTGGTGCCTGTGGCTCAAAGAAGTAGGGCGCTGAGCCCATATGCTGGAGGTAGTGGGTTCAAGCCCATCCCCGTCAAAAACTGCAAAAAAAAAAAATAAAGGCGAGATATGACTACTCATACATAATTCAGATAACTTAAAGGAAATAAAGATTTCTTATTTTTTACTTGTATCTTTTTTTTTTTTTTTGAGACAGAATCCCAAGCCCTGTGTAAGTGCAGTAGCATCACAGCTCACAGCCACCTCAGACTCTCCAGCTTAAATGATTCTCTTGCTTTAGCCTCCCAAGTAGCTAGGACTACAGGCACCTGCTGCAATGCCCAGCTGTATTTTGGTTGCAGTTGTCACTGTTGTTTGGCAGGCTCGGGCTGGATTCGAACCGACCAGCTCCAGTATATGTGGCTGGCCCCCTAGCCTTTTGAGCTATAGTGGCCAAGCCTGAAGAAACAGTTTTTTTAAATAATGTATTTTAAGCCATTTGGGAATGAAAACTAATATTAGAACTTCACCAGAAATGACAATGTGACATTAGTGCCACAGTTTTCCCTATCCTGGCTCATGGCAGGCATCACCATCAATGGTGGCATCTTTCTTCTTGAACCCAGACAGCCTCAAAGTCCTTTTCAGTCATGCTCAAGCTTCAAGGATTTAGCTCCTTTGGGAGGCCCATAAGGGAGGATCATTTGAGGCCAGGAGTTAATGAAATCCTACTCTATACAAAAAAACTTTTTAAAAAACTTAACTGGGCATGGTAGCAAGTAACTGTAGTCTCACTATACTTGGAGGGTAGCTTAAGCTCAGGCTACAGAGATCTATGATTACACCACTTTACTCCAGCCTTAATGACAGAACAAGTCTCTTGTCTCTAAAAACCAGAAAACCTCTGAGAGGGAGTGGGGGTAAGGTGTTAGGGGTATTTCCTAGGTAATTGGTTACCTATTATACAAGTCAACCGTAGCTAAGATGTGGAGAGCAGTTAAAGACAGTTGATTGTTAAGAGATGGGAAATTAGCATGAAGTGTTAAGTATTAATTCTCAGTTTTATTTTCAAGTATATAGAAGAAACTTAGACCAGTAATCAGGAAATTTGGGTGTAGTTTTAGCTCTGGGAGTGGTTCTGAATAAAAGACCACATATTTCCAGTCAAATCATGTATTTATGATTTAAAAATAGAGCTGAGGGGTAGTGCCTGTGGTTCAGTGAGTAGGGCGCCAGCCTCATGTACTGAGAGTGGTGGGTTCAAACCTGGCCCCAGCCAAACTGCAACAAAAAATAGTCAGGCCTTGTGGAAGGCACCTGTAGTCCCAGCTCCTCGGGAGGCTGAAGCAAGAGAATCCCCTAAGGCCAAGAGCTGGAGGTTGCTGTGAGCTGTGACACCATGACCCTCTACCAAGGAAAATAAAGTGAGACGCTTATCTCTAAAAAAAGAAAAAAATAGAACTGAGGAAAATAGATTAAAAATACTCTCATTATATGTCAAAATGGTATTAAGTGTTAGAAACTAAGCATTGTATAAATTCACATCTGTGATAGGAGCAAAATCAAATTTGATTATAGGGGAATAGTGCCATTCAAATTTAACTTGAGAGGAAAGATTTTTCCTCCCTGTTAATTTCCCACAGTTCAGGTTTTAGATTTGGGAGGAACTCAAGAAGTCAACAAATTTCAACCCTAATTGGCCTGTAGAATATTTTTTGACTTCATCTTTTTTTTCTCTATTAGCACTTTTTTGCTAACATGGCTACTTCATCTGAAGAAGTTTTACTGATTGTGAAGAAGGTTCGCCAAAAGAAGCAGGATGGAGCTCTATACCTAATGGCAGAAAGAATCGCTTGGGCACCCGAAGGCAAAGATAGATTTACAATCAGCCATATGTATGCAGATATTAAATGTAAGTCAGCTGTATATTAAATGTCAGTCAGCTGTCTGATGTATGTGTATGTTCTGTTTCTAGTAATTTTTTATAGAAGATGTTTTATACAGTCTTTGTGGGTTTTAATTTTGTATCCAAAAAACCAGCCACATATAAATAATTTCAAAATGGGATCACTGAATATACTATTCTATAACCTGACCTTTTCACTTATTAATAGAATGTGTAGGCTCGGTACCTATGGCTCAAGTGGCTAAGGCGCCAACCACATACACCTAAGGTGATGGGTTCGAATCCAGCCTGGGCCCGCCAAACAACAATGATGGCTGCAACCAAAAAATGGTCGGGTGTCGTGGCGGGTGCCTGTTGTCCCAGCTACTTGGGAGGCAGAGGCAGGAGACTCGCTTGAGTGCCGGAGTTGGAGGTGCTGTGATCTATGATGCCACAGCACTCTACCCAGGGGGACAGCTTGAGGCTCTGTCTCAAAAAAAAAGAACGTGTAAAGGTTTACATGTTGATCTACTTCACATAGATCTACGTAGGTAGGCTGACAATTAAGTTCACAAACTGGTCTTAGGAAATGTACTACATACTTCATTGCTACGATCACTAGATGGCAAGGTGGTACTTCATAGGTGAACATAGTGATGTTCAGCAGTGAAATGGGTATCAGTTTTTCTAGGATGAATTTGTGAACTTGTCAAACCTCATGAGAATAACTCTGATGGCCATTGCAAAAAGAGTTGCAGAATTGCTTTGAGGAGTGGACTAGGCATTGGTGTCAGCGCATAGCTTCCCAAGGAGAGTACCTTAAAGGTGACCATGGTGACGTTGGAGGTAGCACTTTTTCTAAGATGAGTTCAAGAATTTAATTTGTCAGACCTTGTATATACTTTCTTTTAAGTATTGAATCATACTTCGCTGGATATGCAATCACATGTATTTAGTCAGTCCTCTATTAAAGGACATTTGGGAAGTTTCCAGAATTTTATTTTTGCAAATAATACTGCAGTATAGATCTGTGCACTAATATTTGAGAGATGTTTGTGCATCATACTTCCCTAAAAAGGATTTCAGGTTCAAATGGTTCATCTATTTAAAGTGTTGATAAGTGATGCCAGATTCTCTTATAGAACATACTTTACACTATTTTTCTTTTTATAAACTTAAAGTATGAAGTTTGAAATAAAAACTCCTTCTCTTTCCAAATCTGCAAAATTACCTTTGAATTTATTACCTAGAGGGTATGCTACTTTGTTGCTCAGTAGTAATTAGGTTGAAAAGCATTAGATGAACCCTGGAATTTAAACTTTGCTCTGTAAAGGAATTACTACAGTTTACCTAATTAAGTCTTGAATAGGAGAGACCCAGGACAACAGAACCATTGATAAATTGTGGCACGCCAACTATTACCATTAGGATGGATTCATTTATGTCCTTGGGCATAAGATTCTTTTCTTAGATTAAAATACTGTGTAGATTATAAGCAGGATGACACCTCCAAAGTTCACTATTGCCTACGCTATATGATCTTTTGTCCATTATCTTGGTATCTTGGTAATAGTCCCTTTTTGTAAAACTTGGTTTCTGTGGGAAAATGTCTGGCAAGTTCTTTTAAGTTCGGGAAGTAGATACCTGAAGCTAGAGCTGCACGTAACAATTTTCCTTTTAAGTCGAATATTTGAAAGAATCAAAAGTTATCAATAAATTATTAATAGTGAAAATCAGAGTAGTTTTTACCATTAACTGAAGTTAGCTAGTTATAAAAATGAAAACATCTGGCTTCTTGGAGGCAGGAATAAGATGGAACAAGGATGAAGCAGAAACTGAGAAAAGGTGCAGTTTGAAAGGAGTGACTAGGGCAGGTGGATTGCTTGAGCAAGAGTGAGACCTTGTCTCTAAAAAAAATAGCAGGGCATTGTGGTTGATGCCTATAGTCCTACCTACTCAGGAGGCAGAGGCAAGAGGATCACTTGAGCCCAAGAGTTTCTGTAAAAAACTGAGATTTCTGTAAAATACTAAGCTATAACTCCATGGCATTCTACCAAGGGCGACAAAGTGAAACTGTCTCAAAAAAAAAAAAAAAAATAGAGCGACTGTTTTGGAGGAATGGGATAATGAAACATGCTAGCTGACTGTAAATTGCTTCATTATTGCTGCTTTTAGCAGTAAGGTACTTTATGTGTTCTAACTGTTGGAAGTATCATCTTCATTGTCAAGAGTTTCTGTTTAAACTTTAATAGATAAGCTCATGCTGACATGAAAGCTGTAGGCAGTGTGTCACACTACCATGAATCACCCATTTTATGGGACAAAGCCCTCCATTTCTGCTTCCTTTACAAAGTAGAAAAGCATACTATTGCCAAGAAGCCCGTTCTTAGAACACAAGTTCTGCATTATGTAGGCTCATCTTGGCATTCCCAGCCCTGATGTTTTATTATAAAAGTCTTCAAAGTTATAGATAAATTTAAATGATACAATGAAAATCTACATAATATATCCTACAGTTGTTATTCTGCCATATTTCCTTTGTGAGTATTTTGCAAAATTATCTTTGAATTTATTACCCAGAGGGTATGGTACTTTGTTGTTCGGTCATAATTAGGTTGAAAAACATTAGATGAATCCTGGAATTCAAAAACTTTTCTCTGAAAAGTAAAGTGTGAGTACTTTACTCATACTTTGTGAGTATGGTTTTATTTTATTTTTTTATTTTTGAGACAGAGCCTCCAGCTGACACCCTGGATAAGAGTGCCTTGGCATCACAGCTCACAGCAACCTCCAACTCCTGGGCTTAAGAGATTCTCTTGCCTCAGCCTCCCAAGTAGCTGGGACTACAGGTGCCCACCACAACGCCCAGCTATTATTTGGTTGTAGTTTGTCTTTGCTCTTCAGCAGGCTTGGGCTGGATTCCAACCTGCCATCTCTGGTGTATGTGGTTTGACACCTTAGCTGCTTGAGCTATAGGCGATGAACCAAGTATGCTTTTATTGCTTACGTTATCTTACCAAGAACATTTTATTTTAATAAAATAGCCAGTCCGTTACTGCATTTCTTTGGTTGAGCCAATAATGTCTTTTTTAACCATGATTTTTTTTTTAAACCAGTATGCAGTCTAGGTTTATGTAGTTGTGGCCTTTTTAGTATCTTTCAGAGTATAACCATGTTGAATATTGTACATTCTGGATATCTGATTGCCTCCTTAAGGTCTTGTTTCATTTATTTCTGTATATTTTTATAAACCGAAAGAGCTAGAGAATTGATTATAATCAGGTTAAACATTTTAGGCAAAATAATACGTAGGTGGTGATGTTTATTTCCTGTTCCTTTACCTCAGAAAGCACATAGTGTCAGGTATCCTACTTTAATGAGGCTATGTTTGATCACTTGGTTAAATTACTGAAACTACGTCTCTCAAATGTATAATTA
>CAUYQV010054246.1:0-18558 GCA_963574575.1 Galagoides demidoff
CCAGAGTGCTGGGATTACAGGTGTGAGCCACTGTGCTCAGTCCATTTAAGATCTGTTGAATAATAGAGAGAGAGGGAGGGAACTATCAATTGTTGTTGACTTTGCATGTGCCAGGGTGCTTAACTTGTAAGATTTCACTTACCTCATTGCAACCCTAAAGGGTCAGCCTCAGCATTACTTTCACAGCTAATGACAATAGGACTAACAGCCATCTGCCAACTTGTCCAAGATTCTACAGTTGTGATGAGGCCTGCACTGGAGCCCATATCTCTCTGCTTACAAAGCTGATGCTCTCAGTACTGCAGCCTATTATCTTTTAGGACTCAGAAAAAGAAATTTTCTGTTGATGTTCCAGTATGCATCCCTTAATTAGATAGTAACACAGCTAAGTAATTTATATTGATTGTTGGGAAGCTCATAGCTAAATTGGGTGTCAATTGCTAATTTAGCCTTTAGTCTAATTTTTTTGATATATATTTCTACTTCCTTCTTTGTAAGTAGTATATTTAACTCATACTTTAACCCTCAATTTAAAAGTTTTATTATCTTTTTTAATACAAAAAGGTGAGATACAAGTTATAAGTAAATGAAGTGAATAGTACCTGTTCGTTTAAATTGAAGGACATTCAAATTGTAACTGTTTTAGAGTATAAAAACCTCTCTCTGGTTCAGACAATTCCTTTGGGGCTTGACGGGCCATTGAAGTCTATACAATTTGCTTAATTACCCTAAAAATTATTATCTCAACTAAAGCAGAATCTTAATAGACAACTTTAATGTCTTTATCCCTATCTGGAAGAATCTCATCTCTTTGCAAAAATAGCTTCTTGGAATGAGTCTAGATAATCCCCCAGCCATGGTGATTAAAGATAACAATGGCTCATTTAGAAAATGTTTTGAGGAATTAAAAGGTTGAGATGTAGCCTGTTGATTCTGCAAGCTACTGAGAACAAAGGCAGAAAGGGGGTGGCGTGAACAGCATCCGTATATTGAAGTACACTTGCTTCCGATCCAGTCAGCACAAGCTGCGATGTTTGAGGATACACAATCCAGCCTGTGGGTGAGATTTCTCTTGGCGTGGAAGGAATGAGCTTCATCAGCACCGTTCCACTGAAAGGAATTTCGTGCTGTATGTTTCCAAGGTCACTCACAAACATCCCTACTTACAAGTGATGTGGTCCTTTCCAAAATAAAAGTCTGTTAATGGTTTAAGCTTTCACTAATTCAAAGCCTAGAAACCACAGCATACTGAGAAATCTTTACCATATTTATCAGTGACACAGCAGATTCACTTACTCATTCATTTACTAACATTTATTAAGGTTTTTTTTTTTTTTTGGTATTAGAACCAGTGCTTACCAGTGGGAACACAAAGATGAAGATAGCCCTGGAATTCTTTGAATCCCTCCAGTTAGGGTTTTGATGGAGGCTTCATTATATAGTCATGGTTTATTAAATCATGGGCCATTGGTGATTAAACTCAATCACTAGACGGCAGAGGATGGGAGGTGAGACTGAAAGTTTCAATCCTCTAACATATGCTTGGTTACACTAGCAAGTAGCACTCCTGTCTCTAGGGGCTTTCTAAAAGTCACCTCATTAGACCTGGTGAGGTTGACAGGGGCTTGCCATAAGTAACAAAAGACATTCTTTCTACCTTTACCATTCTGAAGATATCTCAAGAACCAGAGACAAAAACAGATGTGACATAAGATGCTCCTATAGCTCTTAACATTTAGGAAATTATAAATTTCTCACCAGGGGTTGGATGAAGATCAAAATATATATTTCTTAATATCTTGAAATATCAGCAGGGCACAGTGGCTCAGGCCTGTAATCCTAGCACTCTGGGTGGCCAAGGCAGGTGGATTGCTTGAGGTCAGGAGTTCAAGACCAGCCTGAGCAAGAGCAAGACCCCATCTCTACTAAAAATAGAAAAACTGGAACTCAGTGCTGTAGCTTAGTGGTTAGGGTACCGGCCATATACACTGGGGCTGGCAGGTTCAAACCCATCATCCCAGGTCTGCTAAACAACAGTGATAACTACAACAACAACAAAAAATAGCCAGGTGTTGTGGCGGGCGCCTGTAGTTCCAGCTACTTGGGAGGCTGAGGCAAGAGAATCACTTAAGCCCAAGAGCTGGAGGTTACTGTAAGATGTGAAGCCACAGCACTCTATTGAGGGCAACATAGTGAGACTTTGTCTCAAAAAAAAAATAAATAAAAAATAAATAAATAAATAAATAAATAAAATAGAGGCTTGGCACCGGTAGCTCAGCAGCTAGGGTGCCAGCCACATACCCTGGAGCTGGCGGGTTCGAATCCAGCCTGGGCCTGCCAAACAATGACAACTAAACTACAACCAAAAGATAGCTGGGCATTGTGGTGGGTGCTTGTAGTCCCAGCTACTTGGGAGGCTGAGGCAAGAAAATCACATAAGCCCAAGAGTCTGAGGTTACGTGAGCTGTGAGGCCAAGCACTCTACCAAGGGTGACATAGTAAAACTCTGTCTCAAAAAAAAAAAATGAGTTAAAATAGAAAAACTGGCCAGGTGTAGTGGTGGACGCCTGTAGTCCCAGCTACTCAGGAGGCTGAGGCAAGAGGATCGCTTGAACCCAGGAGTTTGAGGTTGCTGTGAGCTATGATGACATAGCACTCAACCCAGGGCAACAGAGTAAGACTCTGTCTCAAAAACAAACAAACAAACAAACACCCTCAGAATATCATCAGAGTATAATGATCACCATTTTTACCATGAATAGATACTGGATTCAGTCAAATGCTTTTTTGATGTCTATTAAGATGATCATTGTATGATTTTTCTTTTTCAGCCCGGGTGAATTGCATTGCTTGATTTCCAAATGTTGTATCAATCTTCTATTTATGGGATAAACCCCAGTTTGCCATGAGGTACAATTTTTGTAATGCATTGTTGTATTTAATTTGCCTTGCTTAAATTTCCTTGATAATATTTGTCTATGTTCACCAGAAATACTGGTCTGTTTTCTCTGTGTAAAATAAGCCAGCTTATTCTACAGCTGGCTTCATAGAATAAGTTGGGAAATATTGCCTTCTCTAGTTTTTCTGGAAGTTTGTGTACAATTGGTAATATTTCTTCTTTAAATGTTTCTAGAATTCACCAGTCATGTTATCTGGACCTGGAGTTTTATTTGTGGGAGGTTTTTTAACCACAAATTCAATTTCTTTCACAAGATGCAGGGCTGTTTAGGTTATCTTTTTTTTTTTTTTAGCAACCTGTATCTTTTAAGGAATCTGTACATATCACCTACATCATCAAGTTTATGCCAGAAACTCCTCTTATCCTTTTAGTGTCTTTGGAATCCACAGTGATTGCTCCCTCTAATTTCTGATATTGGTTTTTTGTCGTCTCCCTCTCTTTGATTCTTCTGATCATTTTTCTAGAAGTCTATCAATTTTACTGAATCTTTTAAAGAAGTGGCTCTTCCATGTGTTTTCTGTTTTATTTGTTTTTGCTCTTATTTACTATCTTCTGCATACTTTGGGTATATTTTGCTCCTCCTCTTTTTAAGATAGACGCTTCGGTTATTAATTCGAGATTTTTCTTTTTTCTCTTTTGTCTTTTTTCCTTTATTTATTTATTTTTTTCTGAGACAGAGTCTCACTTTGTTGTCCCAGCTATAATGCAGTGGCATCATCACAGCTCACTGAAATCTCAAACTCCTAGCAGGTCATTCTTCTGCCTCAGCCTCCTGAGTGGTGCCAGTATGCCTAGCTAATGTTTTCTGGTTTTTGTAGAGACAGGGTTTGAAGGGAATATATTTCCTACTATTGTTGGGTGGAGCATTCTATGTCAATCAGGTCAAGTTGGCGACAGCGTTAAGTGTGTTAAGTGTTTTATATCCTTGTTTTCTGTCTACTTGTTCTGTACATTAAGAGAGGAGTTGTAATATCCAATTATACTTATGGCTTTGCCTATTTTTCTTTTCAGTAGTGTATATGTGCGTATATGTATATATATATATTTATATATAATTTTTTTTTTTTTGACACAGAGCCTCAAGCTGTCGCCCTGGGTAGAGTGCTGTGGTATCACAGCTCACAGCAACCTCCAACTCGTGGGCTCAAGCGCTTCTCCTGCCTCTGCCTCCCAAATTACAGGCACCCACCACAATGCCCGGCAACTTTTTGGTTGCAGCCGTCATTGTTTTTTAGCAGGCTGGGCTGGATTCGAACCCGCCAGCTCAGGTGTATGTGGCTGGCACCTTAGCCACTTGAGCCACAAGTGCTGAGCCACAGTAACATATTTTTGCTTTGTGTATTTTGAAGCTGGCATATACATTTAGGTTCACATCCTCTTGACAAATTTATCCTTTTAACATCATGAAAATGTAATAAAATGTAGTGGGTTGTTTTGTTTGATTGTTTCTCTAGCACATATATCACCAAATTATAATGTTTCCTTCCAAATATTTTCTTTATACACATACACACATATATACTCACATATACATCTATCTATCTATGTGTGTGTATATACACATATATATATATATATTTTTTTTTTTTTTGAGACAGAGTTTCACTTTGACACACTCAGACCCGCAGTAGAATGCTGTGGCATCATAGCTCACAGCAATCTCAAACTCCTGGGCTCAGATAACTCTTGCCTCAGCCTCCCAAGTAGCTGAAACTGCAGGCACCTAGCACAATGCTCGGCTATTTTTAGAAATAGGGTCTCACTCTTATTCAGGCTGGTCTTGAACTCCTGAGCTCAAGCAAACCACCCACCTAGGATTACAGGTGTGAGCCACTGTACCTGACCTTTAAATATTTTTTCAACATAGTTGAAATTATGTTGTATCTACCAGTTTATATCCTATTAAAAGTTTTCACAATGAAATGTCATGTATATATCATTGTGTGTGTACATACACACACAGTTTAAAAAAATAATACAATGAAAACCCACATACCCACACATAGAAATAGAACATTACTGATTACTTTGAGGCCATATGTGCATCCCTCTCTTCCTTCCAGAGTTATCTTTACTTTTGTATTAATAATTCTCTTGTCTTTCTTTACGTTTTTCCTGCATATATATGTATTTTCTAAACAACATATCCTATTTCCCTCTTCTTGGCCCTTAAGTAAAATAATTATACTGCACAGATTTTCCACGACCTTTCCCCGCCACGTCATGTTTTGTGATGTATGTAGGCTGTAATTCATTTCTACTACTGCATAAAGTTCTCTTCAAAGTATATGGATAGATCACAATCTATCCATTTTCCTACTGACAGACATTTGAACTATTTCCAAATATTTTGCTGTAACAAATAATGGTAGAATGAAGAATTTGAAATGTAGCTTCAGGTGTGCCACCATACAAGATCTTCCAAACTACATAAGGAATGGAAATGCATGCACATCTTTAAAATATTTCACTTTTCTTTGCTTAACTTTGATTCCATTTTTAATGATTCTTCCTAATACTTCTTAGTGATTTTACATTATCTTAAGAAGCATACGTACTAAACCACATCCCTATTCTTGAACATCTAGAATTTGTCCCTATTTGGGGGAACTTTAGACACTACTTTGAAAGAAAAAATTGGTGCAGAAATCTCTGCTTTTTAGGCCATTTCCTTACAAAGTATTCCTAGACGTGAATTTTTAAAATTAAGAGCAATTTACCAATTGTATCAATTTATATTTGGTAGGGGAGTTTTTATTGCTGAAAAACATGAAGTAATAACCATTTAAGGATTTGTTAATCTTCAGGGATTGTGCATCCTTTTGAGACGACGATTAAAGTATGACTCATCCTTCAGAAAAAAAGACACATAATTGCATTCATAAACAATTATTCCCTGAATAAGAAATATTGCCCCACCCATTGAATATGATTTCTTACAATATTTCAACAAGTTCATGTACCAATTCCTATATTGTAAAATAGCTTTTGTTTTAACCGCCATTACTGATTACCCACACGTACTAGCAATATGCCTGATACCTGAGACAGAAGAATAAATTCTGGTTTCGAGGAGTATTGTCTACTGGGAAGACATAAACAAGTATTTTATAATAAAGAATGTGTGGTAAGAAAGGGATTCATTAAGCAAAATGAAGGTACAAATTAAAGATTGATCAACTTCCCTTTACCAAGGGCTTGCAAAGAATGAAGAACTACTCTCAAGGATATTACAGGTAGAGAGAATCATACTAGCAAAGGGGTTACATATGCCCATACAACATGGCATATATAGGAAATATACATGAGACTAATATGGTTCAATTGGAATGGTAATTAAAGGTATGAGACTCTTCCTTACTTGGGTCAGAGATTAGAAAAACAATATTGACATATGCAATTTTAGCAATTGGTCTGACAACACAAAGGAAACCACGAAAGAAAATTCCTCCCAAGAGCTTCCTTTATTACCCAAACCTACTCTTATTACATACAAAAAAAACATTATGGCTCTTTTTTTCTCCAATTGTCTGAAGTGCAGAGTTCGATTCAACATACAAGGTTTAAAACCTACTTATTAATACAAACAACTGACACGAGTTAAATTTAACATTATCTGATGGCTTTCATTTCATATGCAGAAGCATTTGAAAGCCTACACAATCATTGCTACAATAATTTCTTCATAAAATTGCCTTTAAAACTAATTTATAGGTAAAACTATGATTTTAACATTGCTTTAAAGGTTGATTTTCAGTCTGTGATCTCAGGAAAAACATTTTATTTTTAATTTAGTTTAACTTCTCAAATATAACTATGCACAATTGTTACTTTGAAGTTACTGCTATAAATATAATGGAACATGTGGAATTTTTAAAAACATAATGCATGTTATACTTCTATAAAAAATGAATACAACCAGTCTTAATAATCCAATTTAGTGAATGTCCATCAAGTATAGACATTAGTGAATTGACATTCACTAAAAATATGAATACATACTATAAGAGTAATGTTTTGATAATATTTCCCCTCAGTGTGGTAAGTTTGTATATATGGTTGCTTTCTCTTGAAACTTTGTTTAGATTTCTGCCATGCTTATTCTGTTCCATTGATACCCAATTCATATACATCATAGACATATAAGGTATGACTATTAAGTAATAAAACCTGTTTTCATGTGTGATAAGAAAGGAAAAACAGGGTTTTAAAATTTAAACATCAGGCTAGGTGTGGTGGCTCAAGCCTGTAATTCTAACACTCTGGGAGGCTGAGGCAGGAGGATCCCTGGAGCTCAGGAGTTCAAGACCAGCCTGAACAACAGTGAGACCCTAGCTCTACAAAAAATAGAAAAATTAGCTGGTCATGTAGTGCACACCTGTGGTCTCATAGGAGGCTGAGGCAGAGGAACTGTTTGAGATTAGGAGTCTGAGGCTGCAGTGAGCTATGATGATGCCACTGTACTCTGGCCTGGACAACAGAGCAAGACTCTGTCTCAAATAAACAAACAAAATATTAAATGTCAACCAACTGAAGTTGAATAAACCAGTTTAAGTTTATAAAGCTTTTATAACAAAAAGATGCCTGAATTTTAAAAAATATTGGGGATCTCTTAAGATGGCATCCCATTTAACATCATTTAGCTTTGTCAAAATGGAGGATCTTCAAAGGTTCTTTAAAATAAAAAAAGATGTATTGTCATTACAGGTTATCTAATAAGCACATAGAACACAGTTTCCCTTCTGATTTCCGCTAATGAAATACTTTTATATTTGTGAAAAAGAAATCCGAAGTTTGCAAATTTTCTCTATAAATTTTTGTGGACATTTCAGTGCATTTCATAGGGAATAGGCAATAGCACACACACAAGAACATAGGTTAATGTTTTCTTCTCATGTTTTTTTTTCTTTCATGGGGAATATTTAAGTGGTATTTTTTTCCCAAGTAGCAAACATTTTTCTAATGAACTTAAACAAAGTACATGCATGGTCAATAATGAAGGTTCCAAAGATTTTCATGAAGTGAGCTGAAAACAAATGATCCTTGGCATGTATTTAAAGCCAGCTAACTCTGACCACATGAAAAAGTAAAAGAACAAACCTACAATAGGTACAAATTATATACATTTATTTTTTTAATAATTTTAAATAACACTCTTGTATAAATTCTTTCATATATTCAAATCATACACAAATTTAGAAATGCATCATGAAGCCTAGTACAGCATATGTATGAGACACATTTTTAAAATTTATGTTAGAATTTTAGTGACATAAATACAAGTTTAATGTTTCAGAAACATTTCCTAATTGCTTGGGCTAAAATTTAATGTATTACAGAGTGCTTGTTCCTAACATTAAAACTTGACTTTAAATCATGTAGCTTACAGACTAACTTAGATCTGAAGCCCTGGGCTCACACTCGAGGGCTGCTGCTGCAGTTACTGCGTGTGCTTAAGTAACAAGCAAGAACGATTTCCAGTTGCCTTTGAAAAAGCATCATTCAACCACTGACATTTTAATGATCCATAACATTGGATCATTCAACCACTGACATTTTAGTTCATTGGATATTACTTGACTTGTTCAGATGAATCAGTGTATTCTTCCTGCTTTTCCCCTTGGCATAGTCTCTGGCTCAGGGTTAAAGAGAAAAACGCATTAACCTTGCTTTACTCCCCCACATACACCAAACTCATTTTAGCTCCAAATTCCTTACTATCAGGAAGATCACAGCAGACCAAAGGTTCTTTGTGGATGAGGCCAAAATGCTTTCCTGTTCTAACAGGTTGCACTAGGTTGTTTTTTTACTTCTCTGAACTTTTTGCAGAGACCTTTCCTTCCTGTGTAGAAATTCAATGCCTATCCACATACCTTAAAATATACCTTAAAAGTAAGATGGATGCTCATTATAAGTGGTGCTATGTTCATCAGGTGTCCTACGAAAAATATAGGACCAAGGTGAATTAGCTAATAACTCAGTTCTACCTGAAGCTGTCAAGAGGAAGTACTGTTGCTTTAGCTGCTTCCAAAATAGCACAAGGACTAAATATTCAGAAGGTACCCAGCTGACCAAAGTCCGAGCTAGTAGGTCAGTGAGTAATTGTTTCATGGTCAATTTTCCTAGGAATATTGGGACTAGAGAATACGAATATAATTTGAGGCTTCTACAAATCCTATTTAAAAAATTTCTCTCTCCGCCCATCCTATGTCTGTTCTGTTCTCCCAACCTAGGTCTCCCTGGGAAGAGTAATGCACTAGGTCCCATAGGACTTTAGTATAAATGAGGTTTAGTTTTTTATTACTGTTTTTTTTCTCTATAACTGAAGAAATTCCATTAATAAGAGAGCCCTGTGGGATAGAGGGGGGAGGAAAGGGGAGGAGGCAGTAAGGGAGGACAAAGACATACTTAACACTACCCAGGGCATCCAACGATAAGAAATGCATAAGAGCTTAGTAAAATGAATCATATATAAAGTGATAAAAGTATCACTTAATAGCAGTATCTGTCATTATTCAATAAGACTCACAGCAGTCTTATGTTCTTTAATAATAACACATTTCTAATCTTTAGACAAATCAGGCTTTCTAGACCAATGCTGTCCTGCTGGTTGCCATAGTTCATGGTAATGGTGCCTTACTGGTTCTCAACCTTCCTAATGCCACAATGTATTTTCATTGTTAAAAAGGGGTCACGACCCACAGGTTGAGAATCGCTGTTTTAGAGGAATGAATATTGCGCAGTGCATTCCATACTAGTTTTCTAATCTAATTTCAGTGGTAGATCACTTCATGATTGAATTGTATTTTAAAGCAAAATTATTTCCACAAGCAAAAAGCTGGTGACACTAAAGTATATTATTTAAAATAATTATTAAGATTTGTTTTTCCATTAGGAAAAATTAAGAACACGACCCTAGGAGATGTTAACAAGAATTTTAAGGTAAACATTTTTTTGTGATTCAATTTTTGCAATATCTTTTAGGTTCTATTTTAAGGAATCTTTACATGGCCAGAATTCTATTTGGCTTTGGCTCTTAAGTTCCAACAAACACTTCTTTTTCTATTGGGTTAACTTGTTTAACTAATATATATTTCTCCCTCACCTCATTCCTGACTTTCTTTTTGGTCAGAGGAGTATCTGGGAGAAAGGCAGGTATACAACTCTGCCCACTTCCTTAGAATTGCGCATCCACCTGCAGCAACTACTGGGGAAAGCAAGTTTTCCCTTCCTACTTGAAGAGATTAGTTCACTTTAACGAAGCACAAACTGGTAGTTTTGTTTTCTTATCACTAATACCTGCTACAAACAGCAATCTTCCTGTATTCTTTCTAATAAGTCCTTCATAGGTGTATGGCCCTGGATTGCACTTGGTACTTAAAAAAAATTAGAAACATCCACAATAGGACTCTTCCTCCCACACTTCTTGTGTCCATGACTAGGAAATTTCTGCATTAGTATATATACTTGAAAGAACATGTGCTTTAGAGTGAAGAGTCCTGATTCCAACCCTAATAATGACACTGTGACAATAATGACATTGTGTAGCCTTGAACAAGACAACTACCCCCTCTGTGCCTCAGTTTCCTCATCTATAAAATGGTGACAACAATTTCTTCTTTGGGGGTATGGTGAGGAACAAAGGATATACATGTGAAAAAGTGCTTTGCAAACTATAAAAGGTTACGGAAAAATCACATAATTTTAATACAATGTAATGTAACCTCTACTCTGAGAGCAATGGCCAAATGTGCAGAGTACCTCAGGTCCCCAGAAACCGATTACTTGCCCATATATCCTCAAAACATCATCTCCAAACCCTGAGAACAACCTAGAGATCTCCTATAAAGAGATGACCAGATTCTTGCTTTTTCTCTAGGAAAGTTAGGCAAAGGGGTCAAACTTGTATTTCCTAAGTCTACTCTAATCTGAAGTCTTCGCTTTTTTCTAACCACTTCACAGTTTGCTGTTCCTCCCAACAAATATCTATATTTGACCTCTGACCACTTTTTCTGGCTTGTTTAACCCACAATCTGTCAATATAACAATAAATGAAAGCAATAGTAGTTGGCTTCTAGGAAGAAAACCACATCTAAAAGGACTAATTATACACACTTAACTACAGAGCTACCCTCTAACCAGACAAAAAGATGGGAGAACCATAGCAGGGAGATGGCACATACCTTGTGGCAATGAATGATAGGTTATGTTCAAATGCAGATTTTTTTTTATGGGCAGGGAGATACAAATATTTCACAGGCATGAAAACTAGCGATTCCAAGTGGCATAATGGCTTTTCTTTTGGAACTAAAATATTTTTCCTCCTTTGGAAGACTATCTTTTACATTCAGGAAAAAATTTTTTCAATGACGATATGTTTTATGTTAATGTAAATCTATATAGAGTGGATAGTGTCTAACTAGATGAGTATTTTGGAGAATGCTGCCTGTGTCCCAGCTCAACAATTATTAACTTCAAAATCTATTGCTTGAATCTATAGTAAGTCAAAGAGCACGTAACTCTACTTTTAGACTGAGAAAGGAAAGAAAAATTAGAAACATTCAACCTCTTACAAATTTCAACAGTGTCCAAAGAGGGACTAAAAATGACTGATGCTCACCAGAGTCCCAGCTCTAGTCTAGCAATATTGCCAACTATGTTACAGTATTTTAAGCAATCCCCTTATTTTCTTTTTACAATGCCATTAACTACTGTACAAATAAATTCCAGATGATAAAATATGACATGATTTTTTTTTTACAAATAGATACAATGTTGGCCAGATATGCTACATTAATTATGTACACCTTATTTCTCCCCAGGCAGGAATATTCCTTATTTTTAGACAATTTATCATTTACACTGAGACCCTGAGGAGGACCATCAGCTTCCTACTTCCCAGAGCTGCTTTCCTCTATCAGGAGAAGCTTATCCTGTGCTTTAATGTCATCACTGATCAAGAATCCTGGGAGGAAAAAAATCAAGTTCCTCTGAACATCTTGGGACTTTTCTACCCCTATTCTAGAAAGAATCAAGATTTGCTTATTGTGATATAGGTCAGACACTAGCTTTTCTTCAATGATGTCTTTTAGTTCAGTAAAATGAATATAATCTCTAATCCTCTTAAAAAGATATGTTTCAGGAATGGAGATGAAGTCTTTCAGCAGTCCCTTCCCCTCCATCATCTTGTTACCACTGGTTTGGTGAACACTTCCCAGGAGTCCATTTGGAGGTCAAAGTAGATTTGGGATGCACTGTGGGGTCCAGCTTTTCCTTACTTCTATGTGGTTTGGTACAAAAATATACTTTGCTTCAAGTCCTTAACAACAACAAATGCTTCAGATCCTCATGGGAAAACTAAGAGCAATAGACAGGCTAAGCGCATTACAAATTTGTACCCGAGAATTTCAGATGCACTACTTGTCTTTGCTTTCTCAGCAAACTCTACCCAGGCTTTGTCCAGCCCAGGAACCGACACTAGATTAGTAAGCATTGTGGTTTAAGAATCCAGGAGAACAGCTCCAGCCCCTTAGGCTTTGTAGTTGTGTATGGGTGTCGTCAGGGTCAGTTGCCCATTGGGAGCCACTTCGTTGCCATCATCTTCCAACAATCCTGACACATCTGCATTGGGAATGCTGTCATGGTAACTGCTGAAACTGATATTGTCTTCCTTCAGCTCGATGGTCCAAAAGGGGGCATTGAGTTTCCGGTTCTGGTACTCCCGGTACATATACACAGCCCCCACAAATCCCATTAGCAGCACTACCACAATGATGATGACTGTCAAAATTATGATGTTAAACTGGGTCCATGATACATCTGCTAAGGCTGAAGTGCTGTTTTCAGAAGTGCTTACTGAAAAGATAGTCTGCAGGGCTGTGGGGGTAAATGTACTATTTATAATAGGGGTGGGCACAGATGTGGTCAAAGAGGCATTGGAAACCAAAATGGTAGAACCTTCAGGTGTTGGAACAATAACTTCTGAAAATAAAAACAGAGAATGAAATGTAAAAGATAAAATTATCTAGTTTGAGAAACAAGAAAAGAAATACACATGGGAGTGGAGGTTGATGTGAGATGTTCACATGATATCTGCTGTAAGGTAATGCAAGCTAAAAATAACTTTTAAGAAACATAGTGATAAGAATCAAAGCCTAGAAAGCTAGAGTGCAATATCTGTGGCTGTTATCTAGGATGTATAATATCTATATTAAAATCTTTGAGAAAATTCTAGTGTTGGAGTTTTCTATTCTTCCTTACTTCAGATAGAGTCATAAAAATTCCTGCAATGGCAGTAAATATATCACTACTGAGTTCTAAGTTCTGCGGTTAAAAGTGACAGGGAGAGATGGTAACCATCTGAACTACAATAAGTCCAACATGTCTGACGGCAGGTCATAAAGGTAAAATTCTTTTTTACCTTTAAAAATAGGAACAGGAAAAACTGTATCTCCAGTTATATCAGAAAGTACAATTTAAATGTCCAACGTTGATGTCAAACAAGAGAGAAAATAGTCTGCCTTTAATTCCGTGTGCAGTAATTCTCCTCCTGTGTAGATTATGGCTATTTTATAATTAAAGTACTATACTTTGTACTTCTAATATACTTTGTACTTCATTCAGCAGAATGACCAAAAGCTTTGAAATAAAATAGAACTGTGTGGCTGTAGGTAAGTCATCTTTTTAAAGCTGAGGTTCCTCATGTGTAAAATGGAGATAATAACATCAACTTTGAAGAGATCTTGGAAAGGATTGAAGCAATGTACTATATATATAGCATTATCACATTTAATGCTTGGCACATAATAGGTATTTGATAAAATGATCACCATTATTATTATCATTATTATTACAATTTACATCAGTTTATCCTAAAAAATGGCAAAGTTTTATGTATTACTTTTCTTAATGAGAAAAATTAACTTTCAGCTTAGTATTGACAAAGTATGCTTCACAAAATGGGAAGGATGTCTAACTAGGGAAAGATCTTTCACTAGTGATAGGGTTCAATTTGGGTCTTTTAGACGTAATCACAAGAGCATAAGGATATTAAGAAAATAGCAGAAAAAGGCCTGGTGTGGTGCCCTCTGGGAGGCTGAGGCAGGAGGATCACTTGAGCTCAGGTGTTTGAGACCAGCCTGAGCAAGTTGGAGACCCTATCTCTAACAAAATAGAAAAATTAGCCAGGCATCAGGGCAGGCACCTGTAGTGCCAGCTACTTGGGAGGCTGAGGCAGAAGGATTCCTTGAATCAAGGGGTTTGAGGTTGCTATGAGCTAAGTTGACACCACAGCACTCTAACCTGGGCAACAGGGTAACACTGTCTCAGAAAAGAAAAAAGAGAGAGAAAGAAAAAAAACAGCAGAAAGATGACACTTGCCACAGGCCAATAGTTCATCAGCCTATGAATGCTAGAATATCAAAGAATATTTGTAGAAAAGCCTGGTCTAATCATCTGTGACCTCACAAGTCCTCAATTACCCTAACTCATCCTGAATTTATTATATAATCATTAATTTTCTTCCTAATCTTTACTAAACTTCCCTATAAGAACATACTTTGTCATATGAATAACTTTTTCTTTTAAAAAGCAAGAGGATTATTATTGCTATTTCCTCCACCATACATGGGGAAACTTAGGCCCAAAGTTAGAAGCTGGAATAAACTCTAGTTTCTCAGCTGGAACTTCTAACTAGAAACTACTTGAAAAGACCTTTGTTGATCACTGAAATGATGAGAATAAAGGAATCAAAGAATAAAAGAAATGATAGGACTCTCAAATTATTAACATAAAAATAAAAATAGATGAAGAGAAAATGTGAGAACACTTTATCTCACTGTTGCAATGACTTTGTCTTGGTCCTCAAATTTCTGTAGTTGACTTTGGAGTATCAGAAGAGCAGCAGGAATGGAAGGAAACCTCTTTAGGCAAATATCTATTAAAATCTATTTCCAGAAACTCCTCTGGTGGGATTGGAAGGTTTTACAAAGCTAAAGGTAGGTGTCCTGAAATTTTCACTTCTAGGCTTAGATATTAAATTTACAACTTTAGGTGAAGTTTTACCTTTCTTAATGCAATTTCCCTCGAGGTCTTGAACATAACCTTCCAGGCAGTTTTCACACCAAAACCCAGTGGTGTTATGGATGCAGTTGATGCACTCACCACTCTCGGGCTTGCAAATCTTTGGATTTTGAGTTGTGTTCACATGGCCATGACATTGGCACTTTCTACAGATGCTGTCAAAATTATAATAGCCATTTTCACATATATTGCAGTTCTGGCCTGTGTAACCTTCTTTACACTGGACACATTCAGGTTCCAATTCACCAAATTCTAAAAGAGAGAACACCAAAATAGTTTAGTACAGTCTGAAGCTACAATTAAAAATCTAAAACTACTAGTCCTTAAGAAGATTTATAGGCCCTTCTTACCAACTCCTCTTAATCTTAAGAGAGTAGACTAGAACTAAACTCATAATCTATACCTAATTTATTAATTTTCCAGTTTATTGTAGGAATTATGGGGATATCCAGAGAACCTAATCAGAAAGCAAAAGACATATGCTTACAAAAGGAGTCTGAATCATTATGCTGGATTGGCACTCAATTCCTTCCCTGTCAGACACGAAAGACTGAATAAAATCTTCCTCCATTCCTCTCCTACTTAAATGTTGATACTCCCCAGATTTCTATTCTTGGTCTCCATGGTCACCTTATCCACTGACATGGTCAGCAATTCTAAGGTGTGTATCTCTAGTCCCTACCTCTGTCCTAAATTCCAGACTATCTACTAATTGCCTGTTTATCTGGATTCACAAACATCTCAGATTTAACATACACAACACCATCCTGAACATTTTCCCTTTCTAAGTCTTGTCCTTTTTCAATGTTTCCTTTATCTCAGGGGATGGTACCAACATCCCCTCACTTGTCTCAACCAAAAAACTGAGAATCATCTCTTAATCTTCTGTCTATATTTATCCCTTTTGTAAGCAGTTATCACTTGTATCAGTTTGTATACCACTTACACCTGATAAAAATCTTTCCAATCCACAGATGTCTCCCTCCATTCCTACTACAATAATCTTCATCATTTCTCATCTAGATTACTGTAGCTACTTCCTAGTGGATCTTTTACTACAATGCACCCTACATTCACTTTGAATTTCAAAGCAAATCTTCTCTAGAAGAAGCTCTTCGATGCTTCCATAACTCCTTCAGGATTAAGGAAAAACATAACAGAATTTTCATATCCTCCATAAGCTGACACCTGATGACACTCTCAGTTTTTCTGTCTTCACTTCATACTCCACAACCCTCTAAGGTTCAGGCACATGAAATGGCTTCAGAGCTTTCTCCTCTGTGCAGTATATACTACTTCCTCTGCATGGGGCATCCTCTTGCCTCTCTACTCTCACTTCGCCTTGTAAATTCAATCTGTAGGAATTAACTCAAGTATCACCTCAGAAGCACAGAAGCTCCTTAATTCCCTCCATTTGGTTAGGGTCAGTCTACACCTACCTGTAATATTATGCTATCCTAAATTGTAATTACTTGATTACTTATCTCTCTCTCTCACTAAACTATGACCTACTCAACATTTTTCTTCTTTATCTCTACTGTTTGGCATATGTAGGCAGTGGGAACTCATGCCTATCTGCTTCTTTTTAAATTTTTTATTTAAAAATTCTGAATTTTAATTCAGAATTCTCAATTATGTTTAACAAACAATTTTTAATAATCAACAAACCATAATTGCATATAACTGAAAATGGATTAGCTTATTTCTTAGAATTTACTAACTATACTAATAGACTCATCCTGTTATCTGAATACAGATTAATTTTAATAAAGCAGGGCTACCTTACAGTGGTCATGGAACTTGTAGCAATTAATCACATCTCTGATGTTCTTTATGAAAAATGAATCCCTTTGTCTATTTTACTATTGCTTTTTAAAATGGCTTTCTTTGAGATATAATTCAAATTTTATACCATTTAAAGTATAAAATTCAGTGGTTTTTAATACACCTGTATTCCTGGAGTCATGCAACTAATAAACAATTTTAACTTACCAATTACAATCCCCCTTAGTGTGTCCTCAAGTAAGTTATTAAAGTCTGGGCTTTAGTTTTCCATCTTTCAAATAAGAGGATTAAACCAGAAAGACAGGTTGCTTTAAATAATAAAAGGTGGCAACTGACTGAATTCATAATCCATGCAAACAATGATATGCAGAAAAAAATACTCAACAAAAAGGGATACACTCCTTGTTCTCCAGGAACTTACAGCTCACAATGATACTGTACTTTAAAGCATTTTTGTATTTCAACAACTATGGTAACAATAAATATGAAAAAAAATCCTAGTGAAATAGATTGAAGGCTTGAAATTAAGGTTTGTGAAAGTCTTATGTCTGTCTTGTTCAGACCAACTTGACCTCAGGACACAGAGCTTCTGCCTCATGTTTCACTCCTTCTTCCTTATACTTTTTTTTTAGAGACAAAGTCTCATTTTGTCACACTTGGTAGAGTGCTATGGCATCACAGCAACTTGCAGCTCCTGGGCTCAAGCAATTCTCTTGCTTCAGTCTCCCAAGTAGCTGGGACTATAGGCACCTGCCACAACACCTGGCTATTTTTTTGTTGCAGTTTGGCTGGGGCTGGGTTCGAACTCGCCACCCTTGGTATATGGGGCCGGCGCCCTATTCACTGAGCCATACGTGCCATCCCCTTATACTTTTGTTTCTGCCCTTCCTTGATCAAATCAGCTGTTTTAATATTTCTGTACCTTTGTTCATATTCATCTCTTTATCTGAAATGTCTCCTGTCTACTTGCTAAATGCTGACTCTCATCGCAAGACTCAGCTTCATATCACACTCTCTCTGAAGCCATGGCTGACATATTCCCAAGCCAGGTAGAGTAACTATTCCCACGTGGTGCATCCACTATACACAGACCGACCTCTGTCTACCACTCCACACTATACACAGTCTGACCACTCTCTACCCTGAGTTACAGTTATCTCCCTTTCTACCCATGGAACATGCATTATTAGCATTACCTGTATGCTGGGAATGAGGATGAAATGGTTAAAATTATAGACACAGTCTTTGCTTTTATTAAATTTACAGTCCTTGAAAAAGGCAAACAAGAATAAAGGATTTGCAGTATGTTACTTCTGTTAGGCATTTTTTCCATAAAGAAGGCTTCTAAATTTTAAATTTATCACATGAAAGTGAATTCATTAAGTTATTCAATAATCATTTACAAAGCAATTACCATAAGCCAAGTCCTGTGTCCAAAAGGAAAGTTACTCTAGATATGCCAAGGACTAACATAAATTCTTATTTACAATTCCTATAAAATTCTAAAATCTTAAATTCTTTGACACTAACAGTGCATTAATATGCTTATAAAAATAAAACATCCACTACAGAATTTGATATTGTAGAAGCAGATTTAGATGTGAATACATAATCTTCATATTCACGACCCTTTATAGTACTCCTCCTAATTAAACTCAAAAGGTTAAACACAGAGTTACTATATGGGCCAGCAATTCCACTCCTAGGTATACACCCAAGTGAAAACCCTTGTA
>CAUYQV010054247.1:0-28917 GCA_963574575.1 Galagoides demidoff
ATCACAGCTCACAGCAACCTCCAACTCCTGGGCTCAAGAGAGTCTCCTGCCTCTGCCTCCCAAGCAGCTGGGACCACAGGCGCCCGCCACAACGCCCGGCCATTTTTTGGTTGCAGCCATCATTGTTGTTTGGCGGGCCCGGGCTGGGGATTCGAACCCGCCACCTTAGGTGTATGTGGCTGGTGCCTTAGACGCTTGAGCCACAGGCGCCGAGCCAAGCCTCAGTTTCTTCAGCTGAAAATTGGGAATAAAACTACCATATAGAGTTGTATAAAAAACTTAAGAGAGCAAATATACATGTAAGAATTCTAGTTCTGAAGATGTCCAAGGAAATTTGGAAGGAAATTAATAAGCATCATCCTCTCAAAATCGTCTTTTATGGTCATTACACTTCGGAAGTGTTGTAAGTAGAGTGAAAGAGGATTATTTGTGGCAGACCTTCACAGAGCTGTATAAATGAATGAGCAACTTGAGACTCTAAAAGGAGGCATCATATGAAATGTTACCCAAATAGATTTGACCAACAAGATTCCATGGGACCAAGTGCTCTAGGGAGCGAGCCCATTTTGGGAAATGGTGCAACACACTTAATTAATGCTCATCAGTAAACGTTATTCTATTAACTACATCTATACACCATGCTACATTTCATACATTAAATGCATAAGAACTAATATTAATGTGTAGGCTTGGCTTTTAAAACTTTAAACTCTAACCACAACAAGAAAGATTTTATATAATGCAGTTATACAAACACAGCAATAGATTCTATTTTCTATTTCATTCGATTTTACTTTCTAAGAATACTAACCATACCTATTAGTAGATTGCAACCCACAATCTGAAAAAACACTAGATAATATGCATATTCACTATTAGAATATATAAATTCTAACTTTCTTGAAATTGTAGGAGCCTAGAACTTTCAGTGCTGAGTCCAAAATGACACAATCAACATAATTATCACAATACCATTGTGTGTGTAATAATAACAGCACAAGGAAAAAGAAAACAAGCCCCCCAAACTCCTGCACATAGGAAGAGAGAACCCTGGTGGTCCCATAGCAGAAGCCCCTAGTAAGGCCTTGGATCAAATTAGCTCCACCATCCACCTCTCTCTAGCTACTACTCAGATGGTGCGTGTCTTATGACAAGCAATATAGCGTGGTAGTTAGCTATGCAGGCTCCTGAGTCAGGCTGCCTGGGTTCAAATTGTAGGCTCCCTGCTTCCCAGACACGTGCCTTTGGGGAAACCACTTCACTTTTCTAAGTCTTCACTTTCTCCATCTAAAAATGAACACAGAAGCAGTTTCTATCCCCATGAGGATTAAAAGGGAAACCCATGTCCAGTTTTTAGGAAATGCTTGTGTTATGATCCTTGCATAAAACCCCTTTCTAGGTGGGCAGCTTGTCCAGTACTAAAGAATGTTGGCGGCTCCCCTTCCCTTCCCTTCAAAACTCCATCCTGTTAGATGGTGAAGGAATGAACTCAAGAAAAACTAGAGACCAAGCTGGCTCCATCTAGACTTATGTGCCAGTGCCTAGAACGGTACCCAGTATAAACAGGTGCCCAAGAAACAGTCGTTGAATGGATGAAAGAATGAATGAGTGTGCTTCCTTGCAGCTCCCACCAAGTATGCCCCTAAGGTGGCAGCTTTAAAAAACCCTGTCTTAGAGTCAGAACTCACCAAAGCCACCAGAATTCAGGAGAGGTCGCTGCAACAGCCACACATGTCTCTCTTCTGCAATGAGAGATGAAGAAGCCAAGCCCAGGTGGGACTCCTTTAGAAAATCACATCTACAGTCCTGTTCATTAGTGATTCCCAGCTCTGGTTTGTGGCACTGCCCCAGGGACCATTCACAAGAGACTTTCAGGCTACTCCTTAGTTTCTTTCCAAAGGGCTTTAATTAAAAACACATTTCTATGCCACATGTCTATACCACAAAAAGCACACCAGCCAGGGCTGTGGCTCCCTAGAGCAGGTGTCCTCAAACTACGGCCTGTGGGCCACAGGCAACCCACCTAGGACATTTATCTGGCCTGCCGGGTGTTTTTGCTGCCGCTGCCTGTCCTGCTTAGCAGCCAACTCGTCCCAGGGCCCACAGTCTGACCCTCCAACGGTCTGAGGGATAGTGAACTGGCCCCCGGTTTAAAAAGTTTGAGGACCCAGGCAGCGCCTGTGGTTCAAAGGAGTAAGGTGCCAGCCCCATATACCAGAGGTGGCAGGTTCAAGCCCAGCCCCGGCCAAAACTGCAAAAAAAAAAAAAAGTTTGAGGACCCCTGACCCCTGCCCTAGAGAGTGGAAGTAATTTTCATGGGACCATTAAGTTGCAGGTAAAATGAATGACTTGTGGATAAGTCAGTGTCCCTGTGTCTGCCCATCTAGATTTCTGTGATTCTCTCACTTGAGTGTAAAAATCTAGACTAGGCAAAAAACCCAAAGAGAAATAAAGAAAGCAAATAGACAACTGGCCCTTGGCTTTTAGGATAATAATAAACCCCATGATTCATTACTCCAGGCACTCTGCATTTTAGCCCTCTTAAGAATCTGTCAAAATGGATACCACCACCACCGCCACCCCTATGACTTGTTAGCTGAAGAAACGGCCTCAGGAGAGGAAGGAATTACCCAAGGTCACACAGCGAGGCCAGATGTGGGATCCTCCAAGCTCAGGTTCACTCTGCTGCTCCCAGCTGTTTCCTTCCTTGAAAGCCTGGATCCACATGAAAGGTCCTTCTGATAAGTAAAATGAATTCACATAATCAGAATAAAAAGTGAGCCTTCTAATATCTGAAATGGAAAACCATCAACTATAATAATCATTGTCCACGGGGGCCTGTCCAAGACCACCACCAACAGCGGAAACATTCAAAAGGGTTCTGCGCTAAGACTCTACAGTGGTCCAAGAACTGGAAAATGGTTCTGTAGTGGGCTGAACAGTGGTCCCCCCCAAATATATGTTCATGTCCTAATAAGAAAACTTGTATTACTTTGTATGGCAAAAAAATGTGATTAAGGATCTCTCTAAGAGAAGGATGTTTATCTAAAATTTCTGGGTGGGTCCCATATACAATCACATATATCCTTATAAGAGAGGCAGAGGGAGTGGGGACAGACACAGAGGGTGATGCAAAGATGGAGGCAGAGATTGGAGTGATGTGGCTGCACCGAGAAGATGCAGAGGACTTCAGGCAGCCAGCAGGTGTTTCCAGGGCATCCGGAGGAAGCACAGCCCTGCCACCACCAAGGCCACAAGAGAATAAATTTCTCTTGTTTAAAGCCACTAAGTTGTGGTGATTCATTACAGCAGGAAAGCACACACCCTCCTAATAAGCAAACACACTTGGCTAAGTCTCCCCAGAAGCTACAATGATATGGTTCAGAAAGAGAGCGAGTTATGGATTCCTAGACTTGGTCTTAGGGTCTCTTAGTAACAAAATGTCCACAGATGCACTTGTACAGATGAATTTAGAAGACGTTCCATGTGAAAGTAAACTCTTGAGGTAGGAAGAAATCAGATGTAAAGAGGAAGGGGTGAAGGGCAAGGCCTTGGCCTGGCCTTTGGGAAACTAGAATGTGGGTGGCTGGGACGACCACAAGCCTGGGGAAGAGGAGGTACCATCTTAAGATGGAAAGAAGATACTCAGGAGTATCAGTCAAGTGCCAGCAGGCAGGTAAGCATGTGGGTAGGTGACACATATTTTGAATTTTAGGAAGGGAACACTGCACTCAGGCTGGCTGATAGCAGGGGCTGCCCCCTGCCCTTTTTCTGGTTTCTGTAATAAGGGCACTGAGCCACCATCCATTCCAGCACAGCTGAAAGGATGAAGAAAGTTGCCACCACTTCAGAAGTCGAGAGAACACATTTGAAGCCTTAGGCAAGTTATCATTCTTCCACTTCAGCTGGCATAGACACTGAGTTGACCAAACTCATTCCTTCCTTCCTTCAGAAGATACATATTGAGCACCCACTGTGAACATGAAAGCTACACTCCTGGGGCATGGTAGGTATGGTAGCTCACGCCTGTAATCCCAGCACTCTAGGAGGCCGAGGTGGGCGGATTGCTCAAGCTCAGGAGTTCAAGATCAGCCTGAGCAAAAGCAAGACTCATTTCTACTAAAAATGGAAAAACACCAGCAGGGGGTTGTGGCAGGTGCCTGTAGTCTCAGCTACTCAGGAGGCTGAGGCAAGAGGATTGCTTGAGCCCAGGGGTTTGAGGTTGCTGCAAGCTGTGATCTCACTGCACTCTACCCAGGGCAATTAAATGGGACAGTCTCAAAAAAAAAAAAAAGAGCTACATGCATTCCCATCCTCATGGAGGGCTTTCTAGAGAAATGGTTTTCAACTGGGGGTGATTTTGCCACCTCCTACCCCAAGATATCTGACAGTATCTGGTGACATTTCTGGTTGTCAAAACTTGGCAAGAGGACAATGCTTATAGCACCTAGTGGATGGAGGCCAAGAGATGTTGGTAAACAACCTTCACAGCACAACAAAGGCCCCATGACTAAGAATTATCTGCCTCTACGTCATGAATGCTGAGGTGGAGAAATGCGGTGTCTTGAGTGCCTGGGCAAGCAACACCCACTGACATGATGATGGTGGTTGGTGGGTAAAAAGGGAGGGAGGACCGGTCTGGAAGAGCACAAAGGAGGGAGACAGGACCCACCCCCAAGGGGTCAGGACCAGGACCATCTCCCCAAAGTAAGTCATGTCTACCCCAAGACCTAAAGCATAAAGACAAGTTTTCCAGGCAGGAAGCCCACAAATGCTTGTAGGTGGCTTAATGCTGCAGTACAGCTAAGAGGAAAGTGAGTGAGTATGTGCAGCAGAGAAGGTGGTGAAGGAAACAAGCAAACCCTTCAAAAGGACTGTCCCATCACTATTTGGAAGGGGAAGAGCAGTCTTTATTACGGGAGGCAGGAGAGCATGGGCTTGGAGTCAGATCTAAACCTAAGTCCTGGCCTCATCATCTCTTAACTGTGTGGCTTTGGACAAGACACTCAAACTCTAAGTTCCTAAATTTATTTTTAGAAAATAATGCAGAGGGTGGTGGGGAGAGAATAATAGCCATCTCAGGTGGCAGTATTAGGATTCAATTAGAAAATGTACATACACAGCTTGACAGTGTGCAACAAGTAACGGCTATTGTTCTTACTTGTGTTTTCAGAGGTCACTCTGGGCCCAGTGTGCAACATAAAATGAAGAAGGACAACCAGGAACGCTCCTCCCTGGGAATACAAAGCAAAGCAAAAACAAAATACGGAGATTTTACAGAACAAAAACTAGCTTGAGCAAAGCAGAGTTTCTGAAGGGCTTCAAAGTCCTTGGTGTGACACGGAGGTAACCTGAAGTAACAACAACGGGAACATGAACAGCTTCCGTGCCCATTGAAATCAGCGTCCTTTGAAAATACAGATGTCCTAGATAAATGGTGCGATGCATACATCCACCTAGTCAGCAAGAGAAATGAAATTCAGTGGAAACCTCAGGAAGATCTTTACTATGGCCCTTCCTCAGGGAGGGTGATCAACTTGCACTCTTACCAGAGTATAGCCAAAACTTGTGGGTCCCCCCATATGGCAAAACTCCTCGATACGCACTGAATCACTTTGATCTGGTTTTCTACAAAGCTGCTTGCTCAATGGCTGCTCTCTGCTAGAGAAAGCATTTCCATTTGACACCCTTGCATCTCTCCTGCATGCAACTCTTAGAAGCAGTTAGGATACCTTCACATCAATGATGATTAATGGGTAACAATGCAGTTTCCTAAGTCCACTCTTGGGGAACTAAGTCTCATTATCCAGAATTAAATCCTTTCTGTGAGAGGAAGAGTAAGTCAGATATATCAGTGTGACTGTTTAGTAGCCCCCAAAGTGACATTTGTTCTGTAGCTGTGCTTGACTTTCAGAAATGAACTACTGGTGATGGCATAAATACTATGGAGGAAGATACCCAGCAAGAACCCCATTTTCCTGGTTGTCACTGCAAGCCACACGTCGTATAAACCAGATACCCAAGGTACACAAAATGGGTATCAAGGATGAGGGTCAGAGATCAACCTGTCTTCAACTCACTACTTTTTGGTAGCTTAGTCACCGCCCACCACCCCTACACTAACCATGGGCTCCAATTTAGGCAGATATTTCTCTTGATGAGGGTGGGTCTGGTTTCCCTAGAGATAAAAATCCACAAGAGAGAAACGAGTGACCAGCATTTATCTGCACATACTAAGTTGCTTTTATTAATCCAGAACGGCATGCTACAGATACTGTACAGCATGGACATTTATTCATTACAAAAATGGCTTCCAAACCATTAAAAATGAACTTGGAATAAGAGCATAAAACGGAACAGTAACATCACAACTGTTAGGAAACATTCAAAGTATTCACAAAAAATGTTATAGTTAGCATTTTAATAAACCAGAGAAAAATCGGAGACAGTTTTACAATCGCTTCATGTCAACTACAATGGCACTGAATGAACAGGTTTCAGCTTTATACAGCATTTTGCAACATCAACATGCCTAGGTTTTTTTTATTTTTAAAGGTTGCTACCTGCTTGTATGTAATATGTGTACATAAAAGTGGCAGCTGGTTTTTCATTTAAGAGTAATCTAATATACAGAATTTTGGCCCTTAAGGGTTTATACCTCTTCATTTAAAATGCTTTCTGGACAATCTTGCTACCAAACACATTTTGTTATAGGTGACATTAAAACTACATACAAAGCTACCTATGTAACATCACAGCAAAACATGATGAACAAAAATTACAGCATCAAAAAGAGGGAGAAAGCTAAAGTCACTGAGAATTTTGGCACGTAAAAGTTTTGCACGCAGTCAGTCCATGTCCTAAGGGCGTAGGGCAATCCGACTGGGAGTTCAAAGGGGAAACAAGGATGGTTCCCACTGCTGCTCAGATAGCGTGGCTAAGAATTCCCTCACTAATTTTCAAGTCTTGTTTTACATAATGGCTTTTAAAGCAACTTTTGTTAATGCTACTGATCCTTAATGCAACTATTAATGTCCATTTGGTGGCATCTGGGTTTCATACAGAAAAAAAAAAATCCAAAAGGGAAACAAAAAAATATATATACACATTTTATATATAAACTTAAAAACCTTGTACAAATGAGTTGTTATATATAAGATGCTTATGCTAAGGGGGGAAAAAAACTTTATACAGTTTCAAGAAAAAGGAAAACATATTTAAAAAGAGACGACATACAGGTACAACAAGCAATCTCTAAAGCAATAAATACTACTGGCCCAACAGCATTGTGATTCCATTAATTGAGGAGTAGTATCCCCTCCCCCCAAAAGAACAACACCATGGAACAAGGTATATTAACACATTTTAACCCTTTGTTTCTGTACATTTAAACAATAACAAGGAACATCACAATAAAAGTTGTTTCACACAGAAAGAAAAAAAAGAGTAACGGCACTGCATTCCTCGTGCCCTTATGGTTTAAAAACCAGATGTAAATGATTGGTTCGCAAGCTCGTATTTAATACAAATAATACAGAACCAACTCCTTCTGGAGGGCTGCTTCAAAATTGCTTCTTCTTTTTTTTTTCCTTTTTGTTTTTTAATCAGTCTTTTAAAACTAAGCTATCCGAACTACATAACAGTTATGTATATATATATATTTTTTAAACGCTACAAAGACTTTTAACAGCTGTTGATAAAAATTTTGGTAGAATCATGAGGTTCTTCTCTCATCTACATATTTAAAAGGAGAAATTGAAATAAGAATGGGTCAAATATTGACCAATGAACTCCATAAACATCAACTAATGTAGCCACGCGGCACGAAATGAAAAGAGTTACAAAACAAAACCTCTGGAAGGCGGGGGAGGGCGCAGACGAAGCGCGGGACAGAACACAACACAGAGCCGGGGGCTGGCGACGCTAGCGCTACTCTAAAGACTTGGTGACCAGGGACAGCGGCTGGGGCTGCGGCGCGGCCAGGGCGCCGTGGGAATGTAAGGAAGAGGTCGACGGCTGCGCCAGCGGCGCGGAGGGGCCGGCGGGCGGCGGGGGCGGCGGCAGGGCGGCCGGGGGCAGGTCCAGGGCCCCGTTGGGGCACAGGGCGGGGGCCTTGCCGTGGGCGGCCTCGGCGAGCAGGAGGGCGGGCGGCGGCGGCATCAGGGACAGGTGGGCCAGGGGGTCGGGCTTGAGGGACAGAGACAGAGGCTGGGTCTGCTCCGTCTGTGACTTGGCGTCTCGGGGAGGGGAGCCTAGCAGGTTGGGGGAGGGAGGAGGCGAGTCTAGTAAGCTTCCATCTGAAGAGGGTGGGCTGAGGCAGCTCCCTTCACCTTGTATGTAGCGAACGCACTTTTTTTTTCTCCTAGAAACAGGGGGAGAGAGTTCTCCGTGAATAAAAGGCAAAGTGGCCGAGGAAGACAGTCAGCTGTCATGCTGGAAGGCAGCGGAGCTAAGTCACCTGCAGGGGCGCCCCACAGGGACCGCACGCCCGGTGGCCCCAGAACAATTAATGTGGCTCCCAGAGGTGGGTCGCTCACTGAACCATGCCCGCATGTAAGCCTGCTCTGGCCAACAAATGAAGAGTCCAGAACTTTCTACCAGCTCCTCCCACCCTCCTTCATCGGCCACAGCCCCACCCCTGCCCAGATCTCAGTGAGCAGAGGAAGGGGAGGTACTGCGGGCTGTGGCACCTAGGTGCCAGAAAGTGGCTTTGTCCCAGCTGTCATTTCGTTTTTGGCTTAAAGGCTCAGACATCCCCTCACATTCCCATCATGGTGCCTTCCCCACCTCCCCATCCCACCGGTGCCACCCTCACCCCATCCCCAGTGATGTGTGTGTGTTTTTTAAAAAGAGAAAGACAGAGCTCCTTCCCCAGCCGCCTCATACCAATAGGAAACTCAAAATGCTCACTGTTGAGCCCACATAGCTGAAGGCAGCGCTAGCGAGAGGCTTAAAGGTTTTAACACACCACCACCATGAGGCTGCTGGCGCCCAGAGAGCTTTGGGCTCGTCTGTTAAGAACCACACCAAATCAAGAGAGGTCAGAGTCAGGCGAGAGGGGAGGGAGGGAAGGAGGGAGGGAAGGGAGGAACAAAAATAAAATAAAATAAAGAAAACAACAAACAAACAAAAGAACAAAACAAACAAAAAAAAAGAAAAGAATAGAAAGAAAAAAGAAAAAAAACCATCAAAAACAGGTAGAAGAAGATAAACAAAGGTAGGGAAGGGGGAAGAATAAGAAAAACAGAAAATGATCCAAAGGAACAAGAATAACTGGTTGTATGGCCTGCAGGTTGTGGATTAAATTAAGATTCAAACTTGAGTTTTGTTTTTGTTTAAGAAGTGGGGCTTCCCCTCCCCCACCCCATAGTGAGCCAGTTTGAGAGAGGTTGGAGAAACCTGAGGATGGGATGGATGGAGGGGCATCCTGCCCCTGTCGTATGCCTAGGCCAGTAAGTGGAGGGTGCAGCATAAGCCCATCACAGAGAAGTAACCACAAAGACAACGTGCCAGGGAACCACAGCATGAACCTTCTCGGGTTTGGATTATTGGGATAGTGCTTAAACCAGAAAGTCTAACTTCTCTGCACCAAAACCAGAATCTGTCCTCCTCACTACCCATTTACGTATGAGAAATATCGGAATGAGAATTTCAGAGCCTTGCTTGTTTAGCATCAAAGGATGAGGTGGGGGTGGGGGGAACAACTCAAGAAGTGGAGCATGTGACTTCAGAGCTTCTCCTACATTAATCCCAGTCTGATGGGACAGTATTTGGTAGGAAAGGTGATCCTGGGGATCAACCCCACTAATGCTATAAAAATAATGTAGATACAGAAAATGTGCTCACGTAAGGACCCTGGAATATAGCAGAACCACAGCTGGTAACACTCCATCTAAAAACAAGCATGTGAGCACTGACCAGCTCTGCCACTGGAAAGCAACCAAGATGCTGCCTGCTTGAAGGCAACTACGGCCGGACGACATCCCTGGCCTTGGAAAGGACGTGGGTACTGATTCCTCCTCTCAGTCTGTGCCCCAGAACTGACTGTGCCCCTCCATGCTTGGGTGTGGACTCAGCAAGACGGCAGAAGGCAGGGAGGGAAGGGAAGGGTGGAAGGGAGCATGCGTAGTCCTCCCTGCTTGCCAGAGGCAGAGACACAGCAGACACAGCGGACTGGTGGCCTTCAGGGTCTGCTTGTCCCCTCTGAGTCAAAAAGAACTCGGGGGGGGAGCAAGTGCATCCCCTCTCTCACCCTCTGTTTGGCAAGATTCCTGTATCTCCCTGGGATTGGCTGAAATAAGACTATGGGGTTCTGCTCCCATCCCCCAAAACCAAGATAAATAATTAAGCCTCTCGGAGTTTTAAACCACCTTAGCCTGCAGATCAAAACATGCTCAAAAAACTAAGATGCCCATGCATTTTAAAAAATAGGGGAAAGAAAGGAGATGGAAGGAAGGGTGCATAAGTAAAACTGAGAAACCAACAGAGAAAAATAGAAAGGGAGAGAGAGAGAGAGGAGAGAGGAAGGGGGTATGACCAGGAAGACGAGGGGGCAGCATCGAGCATTCCATGCTAGATTAGGGCAGAGTGAAAAGATGGAAAAGCAACTTGGTGGGCTCAAAACAGAATCATGTTAAAATGTCCACAAACATCAAACTAGAAACTCTGTGTGGCAAGCTAGGAGCCCTGATTGGCTGGGAGCATTTTTTGGTGCTTTCCTCTCACCCCTCCCACCCACCTTATGATGTACAACAAGGGCACTTTGGACACAGGACACAAAGACTGTGATGACAAAGCGATGGACCTTCCAACAGGTTGCCGAGCACAGGGCAGCTGAACACACACACTTCTGACCAGTCAGAAAATGCCTCGGTTGGCGAGTGCTTTTTTTTTTCTTTTTCTCTTTTTTAAAAGCACATTTTGTCCTACGGATTTTAGCATCCAGTTGCCAGTTATGGTCGTGGCAAAGTTAAAAAGAAAAAGTTGAGGGGAGAAGGAACAACTTGTATAAAACCCAATCTCTTAACGTGCTCCCCACCTAAGTTTCTTCTCCATTCAGAGGGGTGGCCTCTTAAGAATCCACTTCTAGCTTCCTACATACTTATCCTAAAAGGAAACTAAGGGTTCTTCCTGATCCTGTTTTGGAACGACACCCTTAAAAGAAAACAGAAGTGCATTTGCTAATGCTTTTATGCTATGAAAAAGATGTCCCCAACAAAAGAAAAATGGTTATACCTAATAGTGCAAAGGCTGGATAGAAAACCAGGCAGCGATGGGGTCTCTGCTGATCTCCAGCTCCTAGGACCAGGGGACCTTGGCATCTACCACACACACTGCCACACTGATGGGCCTTCAAGGCCACATTTCAGAAAATCATGCTGCTGAAACACGAAGCAGCTACCAAGGCTTTGGACTGGAAGATTTGCTTTTTTGTTTTCATAAAAATATTGAAAAAATTCTGGTCTCTGAGGAAGATGCCATACCCTGGCTTCAAGCAAGGTGTGAACTATATCTGAGGAGGGGATTTCTGTTTGGGTCAATGTTAGTAATAACTTCCAGAAGGGAGAAGAAAAAACAAAGCCAAGACTTGCAGCAACTGTTTCCCAAACAAAAAAAGGATTCATAAGCATCCCCCATCCCCCATTAATAAAGTAAACAAGCCAGGCACCTGAACCAACCTTATTGTGAGACGTACACAATGGTGTCAGTTGTACATTTCTACAGATCATGAGAAACCCTCTCTGGAGAGGCCCTTGTGGTTGGCCAGTCATTTGCCACAGCAGAGCATTCCAGAACAGGATTCCATAACTAGTTAACATCTCACTTGGCACAAAAACAATTTTGACAAACTCACTACCTAGCAGAGTCCCTGTCTTCCCTGGCTAGTCCTAATTAGATATGTAACATCCTTCATCGTCATCATCATGAAACTCCTATTGTCCAGAGAAGAAACTAGGACTGTGTCATCTCTGTGAACACTACCATCTCACCGCATCACTGGGCAGTTCTTCTCCTGCTAGGTGTCACCTAAGGCCCCGATCTCTCCAGCTGTCAGAACAGTTCCCTCAGTGAAGACTCTCAGGCCCTACCTCACCCCTAACATTTGTTGGGTTAACACGAGGCACTTCACCGATCTCTTGTACTGGCATCAGAGAAGAAGGCAAGAGACACAGGAGACTTGTGGGCATGCACAGAATGGGATGAACATCTGATCTAACATCTAGACACGGAGCACATGGCAGAGGCATGAAGGGGGACACGTGACGGGGGAGGCACTACAAACAAGGAGGCGTGTTTGGGGTGTTGAAATACCTACCATCATAATATTCCAAATTCAAAGACTGCTTGTATCAGAACAAAGAAACAACAAATTTAACCAAAGGTGGTCATTAAAGGAAAGGAAAGGAGACAGGAACTAGCTGGTATTCCCTCCACCAAGAAGGAAGTACCTATCCCTTCCCAGAGAACACAGGTTGGATGGAAATCTGCAGGTGGAGTGTGTGTGCTTCATTTGGACACTTTGGCACTGTTCTGATCCATTTGGAACCAATGCTATATACATACATATATTACACACACATATATATATATATGTATTTTTGTTTAATTCTGCAGGTGCAGCCACGCTGCAGTATGCAATTGCATGACTCACTGCTTGCAGCCCTTTAGCTGGTGCATGCCACTGAATGCCACGCTTCTTTGTCAGCACTGTAAAACAATGTCAGCTCACCAAGCTCCTCTGTACAGATACGTGGTTTATAAACACAAAACCAAACCAAAAAGAAAACAAAGGGGGGGTGGGGAGCCTGCCCCAGAGCACTTCTCGGAGTGTGTTGACTCTAAGTGCACGGGAACGCTATTGCTGCCAAGTTAGAACTCCTTCAAACCTCTGGAAGTGATGGCTGGCTATGGTCAGTATGCAGGCCACCAAGGCACCCCTAGGGCCGGGCCAGCTCCATGGTGCTGGCATTCCAAGCCAAAGCATCTGTGCCTGCCCTTGTTTATTAAGACTGCAGTCTTGGTTCTGCCACCAGGGATATGTTCTTCATGAGAGCAGAGGGGTAAGAGAGAAAGAGAAAGTGGGGAAAGGAAATGGCATAAAATTAGGAAGGAAATTTTGAAGAGTGAGGATCATTAGTCAGTCATTGATGCCAGTGAGGGAAAAAGATGGGAATGAAGTCAAAATAAATTGTTATGCTAAGGTACCAGAAGGACAGAATACTTTGATTTTCCCAAAGGCCTCTCAGTGGTAATATACCTGCACGGTTTGCACCATAAAGTCTGTCGGTCAAGCCCGAACAGTGCCCGACACTTCTTTGGAGTATTTGCATCTGTTAGCATAAGGTAAACACAAAAATACAACACAATGGTGGGTCGTGCTCAGTTGGATGTGAAATCTCAGCTACAGCTTACTTTTCTTCTCTATCACCTGGGTTCTCTATGATAAATCTTCCCTCACCAAGGACGTGAAAGGAAAGGACTTCTATGAGTTAAAAGAAAAAATAAAATAAAATAAAATAAAACGATAAAACACACACAAAAGAAAACAACAACTGGAAACCAAAAAACAACAATGAAAAAAATAAAATAAATAAAAAAAAGAGAGAAGAGGAGGGGAGAAGGTGACGTCATTTGCTTCTACCTAGGCCAGGGTTATGATCCCGGGCTGTCATAAAAGGAAGGGGGTTGGCAGGCAACATTCCCTGGGAGGGGACGCGCTGGGGATTTGCTGTCGCTGACCCAAGGAGGCACAAATGATGCTGTTTTACAGTGGCATTTTGGCTAGCAGCAGCGGGAGAACAAGCATATCCCTCATCGAGCCCACACTGGCAGTGTCCCGCTCCCTTGTGTCTCCTAAGATTCACACACAGAGCTACAAAGCAACAGGCCAGAGAAGGGGGAAAGGATTGAATAGACCAGCTGCAAACCAGCACAGCGAATCTGGGAAACTATACACACCTGCAAGGGCCGCACCAGTTATTCTGTTGATCAAGGCCAAAGCGCGCTCGGCATTTCTTAGGAGCGCTCAGGTCTGAATGAGTTCAAGAAAGAAGCGAGCAGAGGAGGAGGACATGGGAGAAAGGGAGAGAGAGAGAGAGGGAGAAAAAGAGAGAGAGAGAAAGAGAGGGAGGGGAGGGGAAGAGAAAGATACAAATAAGAAAAAAATAAAAATAAAAAAGGGAATAAATCAATGACCTGGTTACTAATTGCAAAATATTGACTTTCGTTTTTTTTTAAACTTTCTTTAATTAAGAAAAAAAGGTAAAAGTCACATTCTTATTCAACTTGTGAAATTAGCTGTTGCAATTAAAGCTGCAGTATCCCTTCTTTAAGGACTGTCTCTCAGATTCGTTTTGAACCGACAAAGGGAAGTTAGATACTGAAGAACTCCTTTAAATATTTTTCCTTTATTAGTTCTGCTTTCCCTTTTTTTCTCTCAATTTTTTTTTTCTTAAAGAAGAAAATAAAGCGAAGGAGGGAATTAAGTTTGTAAACATGCTTTTTTCTTCTCAGAGTACAACAGTTTAAAAAAGAAAAAAAAATTACAAATAAAAACAGAACAAAACGAAACAAAATAGAAAGAAATAAAGAAAGAAAAGGGTTGTGGTATTGGGATATTGCAGCTTTTGGCACGTTCACCTTTTCCTTTTTTAAAATCTATTTTCATTAATATTAAGAGAGGAACAGATATAGGTAAACAGGCTGTGTGATGAGCTGTTAGGAGTTAGTTAGAAGCTCATAGCAGCATTTAAGCAGGCACAGTCATTAAAATGGTAGTGGATTTGCAAATTATGAGCAGAAAAGCAAAAGGAAGAAAAAAACTAAAATAAAAAAAAAGCAAAGGAAAAAAATAATCATACTGCGGATGCATGCTTGCGTGAGAAAACTTAGTGGGAGCAATGAAAAAAATGCCATTAGATTAAGGAGGTTTATTACTGAATTCCTTCCATTTTTTTTTTTAACCAGTCTCTTTTAAAGAAATACTGCATATTCAATTTGCACAGTTAGTTCAACTCTAAAATCACTGTCAACACTGCTTAAACAACTGTTATGGGAAAAATAAATAAATAAACAAAACAGAGGTTAAATTAAAAAAAAAAAAAAAAAAACAACCAAAGCAACTGAAAAAAAAATCTACCGAAACATACAAAACCGTGTAGATGGTCATTTTAAAGAATGTTCAAATGTCATACGTGTTTAATGTTAATAAAACTATAATGGCAAGAAAAATTAAAAAACAATTTATCAACTATTTTAATGACTCAAAATGACATTAGCACCTGTAATCGGAGGAAGTGAAAGGCAAGGATTTAGGAAACATTCGCTGTGTTCTGAAAAAAAAGAACAAATTATACAAAGCCTTCAAAATTTTTGTTTGTTTGTTTGTAAAAGCCTGGCCTTCTCCACGGGACCTCTGAGATTGCCTATGCAGTATTTCTAATTTCTTCTAGAGAATGACAAACCTCCTTAATTTAAAATGGGTGTAATTTACCACTGTAAAGGCATGCATCAGAACATTCAGGAATAGCCCCGTTAATATCAAACACTCACACATGCCCCCTCCTACACCCCTAAGCCCCCTCCTCGTCCCTTCTCAGACACATACAAAATAAGCAGACTGGATCAATCCCAGCATAGGCATGCCTACCGCTTGCTCTCCAGTTAATGGGCTTTGCAGTTATTTAAAAACACATTCCACTAGAATTACAATGTGCTTTTCATGCAATAATGAATGTTACTAGCTTTAAACGGGCAGTCATGAAGCAATTAATTAAAATGCATAAACAAAAAGGCTGACTAAGATGGGTTCCCCCACAATGTCCTGGCCTTGAATTCCTCCTGCCTCCCCCAGTGGAAGCCTAACATAAAAGAGTGGTCCTCAGGCTACTGCTCCTTCCTCTATCCTGATTATTGTGACTTACCATTGGTCTCTCCAGGCTGCTTGTCCCTTTTCCTCTTCTTCTTCTTCCCCTAGGTGAACAGATGAGACACAGAATTATCTCAAGAAACAGACAGAAGGTGGGTGTCTGGCCTCACCAGGAAGGAGAGGGCAGGAGGAAGGGACCCGCCTGCCATCTCTATCCACACTGACCCCCTAGGGTTGGTCCATCCTCCGCCCACCTTTCATCCAATGCCCTTGACTGTGCCCCAGCTGGATGGACACACATTTCTTAGAAGAGAAGGGACTGGCAGGTAGTGAGAGAAAGATCTCTCTGCTCCTGTTCCTAAGTCCACCCTCAAACCTAACCCAGAACATTTGACGCCTAAGAAAAAACACAATTGCATTAGGAAGACTCGGTAGGGGTGGAGGGGCAGCTCTGGGAACAGTCTGAGAGCCCATCTCTGAGGGGACGAGGGATGGCACGCCAACTTCAGAACCCACTCAAATCACTGACTTGTCAGTGGTCCCCAGAATCAAAGAATGAAAGCCAGAGAAGGGGCTTCTCTAAGAATGATAGCACCTTGGTTTAAAGAGGCAGCAGTGAGGGGAGGCGAAATAGAACCAGGAATCATCTGAACTCCTTTCAAAACTGCTGGGTGGGATGTCCACAAGAAAAGGGTCGTTCCTACCTCTCATCTCACATGACGACAATCCTCCTAAATACCAACAGCTAACCTTGATGGAGCACATGTTAGGGGCCAGGCCCAATTCCAAGTGTGCCATACAGAGTGACTCATTTAAATCCTCACACGACAGGTCTCATCGCCATTCCAATTTTACAGGTGAGAAGACTGAGGCAAGGAGGGGTTAGGTAATTCTCCTGAGGTCGCATGATTTAGAAGTGGTGGGGCCAGGATGAAATGAGGTCTGCCCTTCATAGCCCTCCGCCATAAGGCCTGTTGCCTACATATTTAAAGCTGGCCCACCGAGAAACTCCTTTCTTAATGGATTAGGGGGGACGAATTGCATTGAGTCGTTCACATTCTCCAGCCTGACGCTCCTTGATATCTTGGCAGTCTGCTCAGGCTTGCAGTCGTGGAAGGAGACTAGGAAGGAATTTTGCAGAGCCAACTGCCTCATTCCAGGTCAGACATTGGTTCTCTCTCACCCAGCACTACGCATGTGAAATCGCTGCTTGGTATAAATTTAAAAGCAATGGTCTCACACTTGTATGTGTTTCAGAACAACTGAGGTTGTCATAGCATGTTGCTAGCAACCCCTAAGAGAAAAGGACATTGATCAATAGGAAACTTTAAAATGTGTTAGGCTCTGTAAGGAGCAGTACAAGGTGGAGATGCCACCAAGCTCTGGCTCATCTGTGGGCTGAGAGTCACCTGTTTTAGAGAAGAGCACCTCTTTTACTCTGGGGGGAGTGTGCCAGCAGGGAAATTTGTAGTGGCCTTCTGTTCAATGCTTCTTAAACATGCTATGTTCCTCGGTGTACAATTTATTTTTGGTTTAGCAGGCCCTGGCCAGGTTCGAGCCTTCCAGCCCCAGTACACAGGGCTGGCATTCTAACCATTGAGCTACAGGTGCCCAGTCCCCCCAAGTTACAATTTTTAAGAAAATAAGTCCATGTGCCTTCCTCCATCTCCATGTTTGTGTCTCTTCCCCGTAAGGAACAAAGTGCCACCTGGCTGGGAGAAGCAGGAGGTTCACAGAAACATTTTAATTTCATGGGGTCTGAGCACCCACATACCCCACGGCTTCTCAGTCATGTTTCATTCAGTGTTCATCCATTTCTAAGTCCCTGCAATGTATTCTGAGGGCACCTGAAAATAACATTACCCTCAGTGAAGATGAAGAATGAATCTCAGGGCAGGTGGCTACCCGACTACTTCTTTAAATGAATCAGGAGAAAGAAAAATCCTACTATTTGGAGGTGAGAAAGAACTCACCTTAGCAAATGACATCACCTAATGTAGAGAGAGTTAGGAAGGAAATAATGTTAATATAATGCCAGAAGTTAGATGTTACTCTGGTCCCCCAAAATACTGTCTCTTGTGCTCTACAGAATTTTACTCAATTGTTTTCCTAAAGGAGAGCTAGAAAGGCTTCTGTTACCACTTGGTTGGAAGAGCAAGAAGGCAAAAGAGGCATGAGGTTAGCTCAGAAAATACTTTTCAGAAGAACCTTTTGGACTTTACAATGACCAAAGTAATTTGTAGAAACTCCTGTGTCAAGTTGGTTAAAAGCAAATACTAGTAAGTGTCCACCATAATCAAATTGATAAAAGCTTCAATTCTGTGGGTTTTATCCCCAGATTGTTCCCTGGGTCACAGAAGGAAGGAGTGAGTGTGAAAGAGAGAGAGAGTATGTGTGTGTGTGTGTCTGCGCACGCGCACACGTGTGCACACCCAAGGGGCAATGAGTCATGGTAATAGGACTCCAGCAGTACCTCTTGTAAGAGAAAAAGTTCCGGCAGCCCTCTACTACATCTATCTCTAAACTTTCTCTCAAGTCTTCTCAAGAATTCCTGTTATAAAGCAACCTATCTTCCAAATGTAACTGAGCTAAAGTCATTTCAAGTGCCCCACAGTACCTTCTGAAACCTAAAAAAGCACTTGCAAAAAGCCTCAAGCAATACTTTGTCTAAATGACTCCTAGATGCTTCGAACACAGTGTTCTTTTGAAGCTACCACAAAGTCTGCCTTGTACCTTTGTGGAGATTTCACCCTGCACAACTCCAGGGGGCACCATTCACAGACCACAATGTAAATGGCATACCCTAGAGTTGTGCAGTGCACACCCTGCACAGCTGTACATGAAGACCCTACGATGACCCAAAATGTCTACTGGGGATAGGATATCCATAGAGAAAAGCTGAATTCCTCTCTGTGGTACCATTCTAGATTATTCAAAGAATTGGGTTTGTAACAGGTAGTAGGAGCTCAAGATGAACTCTAAGAACTGTTGACCCGAGACCAGGAGAGCAGCTGTCCTGCAAGGATACGGCTGTGTCATATGGCTATGTGTGTGAAGGCTATGGAGCCTGCCTGCTGCTGGAAAGCTCCACCTCAGGGTCAGGTGGGGGTGAGCAGAGTGCCTGTGGGAGAGCGTTAACTTTCTCATCCTCTTCCTTTCAGCTCCAGAAGAAAGGCTTCCCCACTGCACACATGCTGAGGACAAACGCAAAGGTCCCAAGCAGTTAAGACCCTATGCAAGCCCACCTGTCGGTGACAAGGGCTCTCAGCGGAGCACACTTGTCACCGAGAGGTGCTAGCATTTCTACTCCATCCTGTTTCAACTCCTAGGAGGCGGGGCCTGGGGGAGATGGACTGGGCCATCCCCCTTCTCCCTCATCAGTGCTGCAAGCACAGGTTTAAAGGTATGAGAAAAAAGGGGAGCAAACTTGAAATAGCTAGTCTGACTGAGCAGAAAACACTTGGAATCCCGTATTCACGCAGATGTTTGTGACTTCTTGGCAGATGGCAAGTTCCAAGGGAGGAAGGAGGCCTGACTTAATTCTGAATCCCCATAATACTTACATATAGTTAGTGCACAATCAGTGATACTTTAATGAACTCAGCCCCTGCTCAATGTTGATGATGCCAATAGGAACATCAGAAGAAGGTGGTAAAGTCACCAACCTCCATGACATCAACCAGGAAGGGAGGAGATGCCTGTATCAGCCTTAAGAGAAGTTCTGTTTCCCCCTAAAGAGTGGGTGGAGAAATTACTCCACAAAACCGTAGGCTATGTAGTAATGGATCAGGCATGATAAGAGGGATTTCATCCTTCTAGAAAAGAAAGAGCTCAGAGCTTGAGTTTTGGGGGGAAATGTAGGATAATCGATAATCAACAGTGACTGAAGTCTCCAGAGGACAGCAAGTTTGTGGGAAAAGGAGAAATCGTGGGGATACAATCACAATTAGGGAAAACAATAATCCTACCGTGTTTTCTAAAACTCAAGAGAGGAAATTAGGCAAGTCCCTTAGCCAACACAGAGCCCAGGAACACACACATCATGTAACACACACCCTTTCCTACCCACTAGGCCCACAGTCATTGCATCCACCCTGCCAAAGGAGATGTTCAGGGATATTCCCATCATGCCCTTCTCAGGACGAAATAGGCTGCCAGCTGCACTGTATGATGGCACAGGCAATTGTTTTGTTTTTCCTTCTTAATGATGAAGGCCCTTTTGGAAGACCTGTGAGGAATTGAACCCTTTTCTTCCACTCCTCTTCGCTGGTCTCTCCTATAAGGCCACACCACCGCTCATCACCAATGAGAAGACCCTAATCCAGAACTTAAGCTTCTTTTAGGCATAGCCTAAAGCTCTCCCACTTCTACGAACTGGGGAAACAGGTGCCCCAAATTGACCTCATAAGCCTTGAGCCAGACAGAACACTGGAGCACCAGCCTCCCTCCTCCACCCTAAAGAATTACCAGAGCCATCCATCCAAGAAGCCAGCCAGGCCCCTCCAGCTTGGTGATCCAGCAAGATGCTGGCAGCCCCAAGGCAGGCAGACTGAACGGTCTTGAGGCCTGATTCAAACTAGAAGTTACTTTCCTCTTTGTACAGACACACGACACAGCTCTACAGACTCTCATCTTACAGAGAACGATCCACCTACATAGTTATCCCGCGCGGACCAGCCGGGGTATAGCTGCATGTGAAGCTGCCGCTCCTTCCGGGCCAGCTCATAGTATTTTGCTTGCTCTTCTCTGGACAGTGCATGCCACTGGAGGGGACGGGGTGGGGGTGAGAGAGACACGCAGAAAACATCACCAACTACACTCTGGTCAGGGAATGCATAATGCTGCTTTGTGGGGGGAGTGGGGGGGGGTTCACCCAGGAACCCACCTACTAAGAGTCTGGCACGTTCCTGCCACTAACAAGAATGCTCAGACCAAACCTGATTTGCCAACTGCATCATTCTGTCATTTGCTCGCTCTCTCTAGGGATGGGGAAGGATTGTGGCCGTGGCTGTGCTGAATGCTATTTGAATGCAGCATTACTAGTCCTGACTCCATGAGGGCCACTCAAGGATTCAGAAGATGGCTGAAGGGAAAGGATTCTCCTAAGAATGAGGACACTTGTCCACCCGACCTATGGCCCTCAGTTCATCCTCCCCCATTCCTCCCTGGGAAGGGTGTGGCCTACCCTTCGCCCGAGGATCTGGTTGATGGCCGCGCTCTCTTTCAAGGTGCACTCAGCTACAACCTTTGCTCTCATTTCCTTCATATACAACATGAATGCATTTAGAGGTTTCTTTATGTGGGGCTTCTTCTTCTCTTCTTCCTTTTTGGAGTCCTGATGCTTTCTGGATATAGATGAAACAGACACAACTCAATAAACAATCACACGGTCCAACTTCCTCCAACGCAGAGAGCCTGTCTCCTTGCCTCCCAACACCCAAGCCCGGCACAGTTGTGAATAGAAAGCACGCTTCCACTTTTAGTCTTCTTCACCCCGGAAAATGGAACAAAAATAGCTCGGGGAGCGAGTAAGGGAAGAGAGAGATTTTGTAATCACGTCCCCAAGTTTCACAAATATACAATTTTCCCAAGCCAGAGGGGGAAAGCACATTGTTGCCATCTCCACCTCGGCAGGGTTCTCTGGTGCTTATAGAAAAAAGCTTCAGATGTTCAGTTGCAAGGTTAAGGGGCAGGGAAGTGGCTGCCAATCCCAGGGCAGGCAAGTACACACACAGAAGAGTTCTGTCCCAACCTGCAACGGTGCAATGGGTGAGACTCCACCACTGTGCATTTTCTCCTTCGTAAGGTGGTAGAGAGCCCAAACCAAGCAAGGCCATCCTCAGGGAGAGAGCCACCACTCAGCAGCAGTGACCAGCATGATGACCTGATGACCCCTGAGGCAAAGAAGAAAGTCATAAAAACAGCAACACTTACGAGCTATGGAGGGAGCCGACGTCACTCTGAGAGGATTCCTGTTTGACTGTTGGCGTGACTATGGCCGGATGGGGGATGCCGGTGGTGTGCAGAGTATGATGAGGTGGGACCATGTGGGGAGGGAACCTGGAAGACAGGAAGCTGTGTAAATCGTCAGAATCAAAATGAATGAATGAGGAGGGATGCGTATACACAATTTAAAAAAAAAACAGCATGTAACACTCACATGAAAGCAACCCAAGGCATATGAAACCTGTCAGCATTAATTAGCGATAAATTAAACATAATGATTCTCATAATGTCATTAAAGCCAATCTTCCCCTTCATTATTGCTACTGACACGAGACATTACGATTTTTAACATCTTCAACAAAAGACAAATCCAACTGATGTACGTGGGCGGAAAAGTGGGCTTGGACTACCTGCTGGAAATTGCACGGCCACTCGTTTTTTTGAGGCATTATTAGTGGCATCTAAGAAGACAATTTCCTAAGTCCTAATCAGCTCTAAAATGAAAGGTGAAATCTTTTGTTGTATATTGACAGCTAAATAAAATATTAACGTGGTTGAAATATACATACATTTTTTGACAATGCTGTGCTTGCCTCATTAGGCCTCATTCTGTTGATGGAGTGCAATAAAATTTTTATTTTTCTTTTGTTGCTGTGTCCCATTGTTTGACAGGAATGGGAGAGAGTGAGGCAGGAAGACAGGGGGAAAATTCAAATATTTCCTAGTTGGTTCTTATCATAAGTCAGGGACATTTTAAATAAGTTAGTATCCCTTTATGGAAAGCTGAAAAGAAAAAAAAAAAAAAAGAAAGAAAGAAAAGAAAAGAAAAAGGTGCAGATACACACACAACACACAATAAAGCTCTGCATTTTGATTTGTGTGCCCTTTCTCTTGTCAAATTTAGGATTCCTAAATCGCTTTAACTCAATGTGTTGTCTATTCATCATGAAAAAGCCTTCTAAATGTTTAACAAAATTATAAATAAGGAAAAGATAAAGTTTGTGTTTTCTCCTAATACGGTTGAGTTTTACAACAGTGCTCCAAAATACATCTGAGGCCTTGTATTGCTATTTCCCAACTAAGCAAATCAGCCATAAAAAGCTGATTTCAAACAACCCTTGGTCCATTCGCAAACTGACAAGTGGGTCAGACAGCCAGTTCTCACATTTCCTGTTATGCTTGGAAACCATGATTGGTATTGGGTTAGATTAAGCACCCTCTGAAGGTTAACATATCCTACTGCAGAGGAGAGGAGAGGATGAACCAAGTGGCAGAATCCCAAAAGCAAACAAAATGGCAGCCTCCTGTTCCATCCAAGGTTATGCAAGGGAGCAGACAGAAAACCGTTCAGATCAAGATCACGGCAGTTGCGGCTTTCTTAATAAAATCCATGCCAAAAATAGCCCAACATGCTACCCAGGAAAGAACAACCTACTCTTTAAAAAAAGGCCAGTTCCAGTGGGAACCAGAGGTCCTAGTGAGGTTGCATCATGACAGTTATCTCAAAAGGAGCCTATATTTGACAAAAGTTCTTCCCATATGTGGATCAGAGATAGTTTCCATTTAGCCAAAATTATATAACCAGGATAATTTGACAAAATCATTAAAAAACTTAAAGTACCAACTGAATGTACACAGACCAACAGAGGAAAATAAATACCCAGTGAGTGATGCTGATTTTTAAAGGTGGCCCAAAGCCACCGTGGACACTAGACTCAGAAATTCCATACTGACATGTCCTCTCCTGTTGCCACCTTTCTAAGTTTAAGCTGATGATAAAATGAGGTTAAAAATGATAGGATTTTTTTTTTTAGATAAAAATCATGTGAGTCCTCCCTTTAGGGTATCAAAAAAAAAAAATTAGAGAAGGAAAAGGCTAAGAAATAAGCAACCCCTATATCTTTCCTCACCAAGAACGGGCGGGGGTGGGGGATGGAGATTAAATAAAAGTCAGCCCTTGGGAGGCACTTGGACTCCCAGTTCCCTCCCACCGCTCAAAGGCCTCTGAGGAAACAGAAGTTCAGAACATGTGTTCTTGGAAGCCCTTGGGTGAAGTGGTGGGTGGCAGCTTTTACTGTGAATTTTAAAGGCCTGACATTCCTCAAATATATATGTTCCCTTCCTGCAGAATGAGAATGTGTGTACAGACGTGTGAGGGCGAGGGAAAGAACGGGGTGGGGGGGAGAACCACTCTGTGTGCGCGTTACACACACCAAACGCCACGGCAAGACACCACAATCGGACCACATTTGGGGGCAGGGACCAACCTCCCGTGCCACCACGAAGAAGGAACATTTCTAAGTTCCCATACTTACACACATCTTCCTATATCTGAACAATGCACGGCAGAGGAAGGGCCTGTGCAGGAACGGGCACACATGTGGGCTGTGTGCACACCTTCTCCTAAGAAATCCCTTTCTGCAGACAACTATTCCATGAAATGCAATAAACACCCTAAAAATTCTAAGCAGCTCATTAGATACCCCCGTCTGCTTTCATGGCTCCAAGCCAGAATATAATGATGAACTTAACTTGTTAAGGACAACTAATTTTTGTTTCTGGCTGTCTCAGGGGCTTCTCTCTTACTCACTCTCACTTTACTTCACTGTTGACACGTTTCTGTTAACTGGATGTCATCTGCCGGCCTTGATTTTATGCACAAGCAGTAGGATGCATTTTCCTGTGCAACAATCCTGCTTTGAGTTGCATTAGGTTTGTCATTATTCTCTCATTTTCCCCCTTGCACTTGTAACATTTCATCTCTTCCTGCCTTATTTTTTGTGAGCCACGGTGCACCCACATTATGGTTTATACATGATCTCGCTCCCTTTGAAGCCGGCAGATTTCAGAGCCGGCTCTCGTCAGGAGAAGAGCCTTGCACCAATTTAGCAGGCTGAGGGCCCGGAGCTCCAACATCTCAATCTAAAAGGGGTCACAGGGTGGCACAAGTGAGTGTCAGCAAGAGCTGTTTAATTGCCAATCTAGGCTTCTCCATGGTGTTTAAAGTATAATGACCCATCACTTAATTCTGAGAAGTCCTGGCCCCACTGCTGAATAGAATGAATATCAAAGGGTGTTCTGGAACAGGGCAAGCTGCCTACATTTTGCTATAACTGCCATAAGTATAATAGACCTATACTTCTGTCGCCCTATTACCACAATAATGTATTTAATTTGCTGTATACGCTTTTTAACTAGCTACCTTTCATATGGCCTACCTGGGGAATCAGCCGCCTCTCCCCCTCCTCACACCTCGAGCCCCTAACCTTTCTTCCCACTGTCCCCTTCCTTCCCTCCACCCCTCTGCCCACCTAGAAATCATCGACCAACCTCGTAACGATAATTCAATCGATAGGCTTAACCCCAATCCCTATCCTACAACTACTTCACTGCTTTTAACCTCCAGAACGCATCGAATAAACAAACACGAGAAATAACCAGGTGCAATAAATATAAATGCTGGGATGGCGGGTAGATGAGCCGTGTACTACAAGCAGCTCAGAAGCACCCTCCTCTTGGGAGACTCGGTCTCCGTCGCCCCGCTCAGCGAGGTTGTGATGACATTATTTAATGAGCGTAACCTTCCTCTTCTCCATAGACAGGAGAACGTACGCGCATTTTCCTGCCTAACTAATACTGGTATGGATTTTGAAATTGGGATGATGGATGCCACGTGGGGAATGGATCTTCATACAGTATGCGTGGCATACTTACAAATGCTACACGTGCTACACTTTTTCTTTTTTTTTTAATGAATGTGATACCTACTCTCTCCCCCACCCAAGATCACTGTTTGGTTAAGTAAGGAAAGACGCATCTTGGCCTGCCTTTCCAGCCCTTTCTTTGGTCTTGGCTTTCCGTATGGGCCACAGAGATTGGGGGAAGAGGCTGTGGGACAGCGCCCTCGCCATGTAATGCATGCTAATTTAATTATGTGCCATCATCAAAATGGATTGGTTGTTTGAGCCCATCAGGAAAGTCTAAACCTCCACCGATTTAATTAACTTGACTGAAAATCAGATAAACAGAAAATAAAACTATCATTAGGAGCAATTAGTGACTACTTAAACATACTGCTGCCAACCAGTTTGTAAATAAACTAGCAGTTGCTGAAAAATTAGCCAGAATTAATCAGAGAGTAGAAAAGGGAGAACATGGAGACATGTATGTATATTGTATATGTATGTGTATAAACACATATTTACATGCTTAGACATAAATATATAAATATACAGTTCAAATGCACATTTTTTTTTTAACTTTCAAAGAATTACAATTGCATAGGTCACTATGGCGGCCACCAGCCACATGTGGCTATGATGTACTTGAAATGTGGCTGGTCCAAACCGAGATGAGCTGTTAAGGAGAAGAGATACATCAAAGTACAAAAACTCTGTCCAAGAAAGAATGTGAAATACCATTACTAGTTTTTGTTCTGTGGCAGTATGTGTTAAAATGATAATATCTGCTATACTGTGTGGAATAAAATATATCATTAAAAGTAACTTCAACTAGTCAGGTGTGATGGTGCAGGCGTATAGTCCCAGCTACCCCAGAGGCTGAGGCAGGAGGATCACTTGAGCCCAGGAGTTTGAAGTTACTGTGAGCTATGACTCCATGGTACTCTAGCCTAGGAGTCATAATAATAATAAACATAATAATAATAAACAACAAAAACAAACAAACAAAAAAAACTTCAGCTTTTTAAAAAAATCCTTTTAAAAAATGTAGATGCTACAAAATTTAAAACTCCCTCTGTGGCTCACATTACATTTCTATTGGTCAGTGATATCTTGGAGGGGGCAGGGGGACACTTTCTGGTTGATACTGAGCTTTGAGAAGACCAATAATCTTTCTCAGAGTCTTTATCTAAGAGTAAAATTACCTCTAACCTCTTCCCTATTGACTCAGGAGATGACAACAGAGAAATGACATTTTATAAAGCTCCACAGGTCCTGACCATTTCTTCTGCCTTCTTAATGCCTACAAATAGGTTGCTCAGTTGACTGACTCAAAAATCCCACCTAGAAGACATCACTTACCTTGGAATTTCCGAGTAATTTTTCAGTACTTTCTATGAGTACAGTCTATACTACATGGGCTTTACGCTCTATGTAGCTCTGGTCTCTGGAACCATCATCTAGAGAACTTTCTGAGAAGTCACCCATGGCCTCAGAAGAAGGCCCTGGTTCTTGGAACTCACCTGGACATGGAAGCGTTGACAGTCAGAGCTGTGGGGTAGGGATGTCTGAATCCTCCTGTCGTGATTGGGTACACTGGTTGACCTTGCCTACAAAGAAGGGGTACCAAGTGAGAGACTCGAAACAAGGGTGGGGGTGGGGACAAGGAAAAGAAGAAAAGAGAAAAGTTCTCTCTGCACAGTAAGCTTTATTCTTATTTGATCAGAACAAAAATCTTGGGGATTGTACAGGAAGGATCAAAGGGAAGAAACACAGAACAATTTGAATGCCATAAATCTGATAGGAATGGCTAATTAAATTTTATAACCTCTGCTTATGTCAATAGAGACCCTCTCCCCAAGCTGAAACTAGGTGTTTTGTTGTAATAATTAAAGGCGAAGTCTCGCTTGCTTTAATGGAGCCATCACACTAATTGAGGGCTACACATCCAAAGGAAAACAATAATGAATGTAAATTTATACCAAAATAAAGTACAGTGAATCAAAGGACTTCAGTTGCGCTTTGGGCCTCTTTCGGTATTTAGATCTCGGTGAGAAAACATTAAATTAACAGAGCTTAATTTGTAGCCTTTTGTCAAATTAACAAGTGTTGACAAGAGTTACCGGGGGGGAGAGTCCCCAAGAAGAATTGTGGGTAACCAATAGACAATCACACCTCATTACAATAATTAAAAAATACAGCAACATGCAAAATAGCATCCTCATGAAAGACACACAACTTTTTCTGACAGAGGGTTGTCTGAGTTGGCTATTCCTTTTTATCTAGCTTTCAAATATCTCCCCATCAGCCAAATGGGGCAAATGACTGAGAACCATTTGAGGAAGGGCTCCATCGATTTAAGAAGAAATGGGTCACAAGCCCATGTTCACATCTACCCTCTAAATAAAAATAAGACAAAAAACAGAAATTATACCGAGGGTCAGTACTGGATGCAGCTACTACATAATAAACCGGGTCTTGTTGTCTTTTAAAAATAAAAACAGTACCAAAAAAAAGTATAAAACCTATTCAACTAGAGATATAAAGGTAGAGCTGGGGATTAACCCACTCCCCAAATTTTATCTTCCTTAAGACTATGAAAGGTTGTCTTCCCCCAAGACACCCTAAGTTGAGACTTTGGCCGAAATTTACTCCTTTTAGCATTCAACACATTGTCCTGTGTTTTTTAAAGGAGAGATCACTAATAAACATGAAGAAATACATCCACAGGAACATACAATTGCAAAACATATATGCATAATTTGTGCAAGCGCGTGCATACACACAGAGGCTTATGTACTAAAGACCTTTCTACTTGTATTTTTAAAACACGCATGTTTTTAAAGTTGTAGTAGGCAGTAGAGTTATCTGGGCACTGCCAGGAACCAGGACTGATACTCAGGAAGGACCTGCATGCTGGAATGAGGGTTCTAGGTGCTCCATCCCCATCCTTCACACTTAGGTAAAGCACTCAACATGCAAAGAATCTGGAGAGATGCTTGTCAAATGTTACACTATGGGGCTTCTCAACAGATGAAACTTTCCACTGTCACTGTCGCCCTCGGAAGTAATGTTCAAGAAGGGGTTGGGGGTACTGAAACTGTAAGAAAATGAGCTCCACTCTGAACCCTGGATTTTAAAACTAAGTTGTTGCTGTTCTCACTCCCATGTCTCTGAATATGTGACACCTGAAAGGGAGGACTCAGACTCAACTCGATGACAGGGCTCCAGCATGGGCTGCCACTGGTGAAACGTCATGATTGGCCTTCTGAAACTCCCCAAATGTCTTAGAGATACCTTTGCCTATAGGACCTGTGGGGACCACAGGTTCAGAATGCCAAGTATCAATGACCTTTTCCTACCCATCCACCTGGAAGGCTACTGAGTTCCCTGCATCCCCACAGCACATCTCAGCAACATCTT
>CAUYQV010054248.1:0-14575 GCA_963574575.1 Galagoides demidoff
TTTCTAATTCCATCTTTACCTCCATTCTGTTAATCTTATTTGCAATCCAAATTCTGAATTTGATTTCTGACATCTCAGCCATTTGTTTATGAATGGGATCTTCTGTTGTGTCTCCTTTGTCATTCCTTGGGGGAGTTGATCTACTCTGATTATTCATGTTGCCAGAGATTTTCTGCTGTTCTGCCCCATGATTATTTTTCATCATTTGGCTAGAGAAGCTGGCAAGGTGAAATTGAATTGAGGGCTCCTGGAGTTATAATTAACCAGCCCTTTACCAAAGAACTGCGACTGGTGATTATGGCTTTTCCAGTAGAGCTTTACAAATGTCCCATGCAGAATTACAGCCTGAAACTCTGGGGACCTGCTTGGTGTGGTGGGGCTAGATGGTGCTGACTGGCAATCAGCTAGTCTCTGTCCAATCCTAGTGAATCAGTGGCTTTGGGCTGAAATCTCAACTGTGGAGATATATAAACAAATAAGACACCCTACACCCCTATAGGCAACAACTGGAAGGGGAGAATCCTAAACTCCCACAACAACACAACCAGGTTACGCCCTTGGTGGGTCCCCAGGTGATAGACCCAGGTCAAAAGTTCCAAACCAATTGTCTCGGTCAAAACAAACACCCATCAAGTAGGAGAGGTCAAAAGGTCTTCAGCATGTAGGCAGCAGGAGTCCACTGGCAGCTCAATTTGACCCCAGTGGGAGGGACTGTGGAGCCACCACCACCATCAGGGGCAGTGCTGCCACTGTCAGGGGTACTGCCCCCATTTGGGGTAGTGCTGTGCACAGCTCACAGGAGCCAGAGGGGAGCTGGAGGTTTTGCCACCACCACAAGGGTCATAGGAGCCAGGCATGGAATAGGAGGGCTGAGCCACTAACCCCCAGTCTCAGGTCACAGGAGCCTGGTGGGAAGCCAGAGAGCAGAGTCCCCAGCCTCAGGGGCCTCAGGGGTCTCAAGGGCAGAGAGCCAAAGGGCGGAGTCACAGGCCCAGACTGCAGGTTGCAGGAGCCAGGCAGGAGTCACCAGCCATGGGCCTCGAGCCACAGGAGCCAGGTGGGGAGACAGAAAGCAGAGTCACCGGCTACAGGCCCCATTGGTCACAGGAGCCTGGCCGGAGTTACTAGCTGCAGGCCACAGTTTGCAGGAGCTGGGTGGGAGTCACTGCCATGACCACTTGTCACTGGAGCCCAGCAGGGAGCCGAGCCACCCACCAGGAGCTGCAAAGCTGGGGAGGCCATTTGGCCTTGGTCCCCACTAGTTGGTAGCATGAATCTCAAGCTATGCTCTTTCCAACATGAGCCAAGTCTCTCCCCTTGTGACTCCCTGCCTCCGTTAAAGTTATAGTTTTAGCACAACTGCCCACAGCTCATGAGGTGCCTGCCCTAGCAAAAATCTGCCAAATGCTCCAGATTTTGAGGGGGATAATCTTCGGGGAGACTATTAGATCAATATTAGGGCTTGCAGTAGTATCTCTCCATGGAGGGAGTCTCTCTCCTTTGGTGAAAGAAAAGATCTTCTGGTCTCTAATTGCCTCAAGTCGCTCTCCTGGGGGGAGGAGGAGGATTCCCATCCTCTTTGGGATGGGTTTTGTACCTAAAATTTATTTCTTCGGAGTGCCAGCTTATCACAGCAGGGGTGATGAGAACCTATGGATCTTCTCTCTCAGCTCAGCTCCCAATCTTCCACTTTATTGGGTTATTTCTCACCATTATTTCTCCCTCTGGACAGGAGCCTCTGCCAAAAGCTGGCTTCAGTCAGCCATCTTGCCTCCTTCTCCCTGCAGAAGACCTCTTACAGGAAGTTTTTTCTTTTTGCAACTTTAGCAGATAAATTCTTTCAGATGAAGCATAACTTGTTGGGGCAGTTTTATTCTGAATAGGTCTGAATTTTTTTCAAGTACAGAATAAGTACTACAAATGTATTTAAAAGTTCATAGAATCATATTCTTAGGGATGGATAAAGAGACTTTAGTATTCCTTCTACAACACTTACTCCTTTTTTAATGACAAGTAAAAATTGCATATGTAGCTATGGTGTACAACATGGTGATTTGATATATGTATACACTGAAAAAAGGCTAACTCAAGCTATTTAACATACATAGATGATAACTAGCCCTTCATATTCACTGATTCCCTTGCTGCTTTGTCTATACTCACAATGATAATAAACATTTTCTTGAAGTTATTTTGAGGCTTAAATAAGATTCTACATCACTAATTGGCAACCACCACCACAGTAATAACTTTATTAGGCAGTAATCATTGATGGATGCTAAGTCTAGTAGGTGAAAATGGGATAAGATATAGGGTATTACATAGTCTTAAAAATTTCTTTACAAAAAACTAGGAAGGTATCCACCTAGTTGCTGCATAATCTGGTAAGTAAAATGAGACTTGGTGGGAAAGGTTGAATGAGGAATTTGCATTACTTGGGTCTCAAAAAAAAGAAGTTCAGGTTTAGAAGGAGAAAGAAAAGAAGGAAGAGGAGAATAAATACTTTATTATCATGCAAGAAAAAAGAATTATCATTTCTCACCTATCATTAGGTTCATGGCTAAGGCCCCTGTAACAAATGACAGATTAATAAGAAAAAAGCATTCAAATTTACTTAATGTAAGTTTTATGTGACAAAGCTGCCTTCATAAGGAAATGAAGACATGAAGAAATGGGTAAAACTGTGTATTTTTTATGCTAGGTTTGATGAAGTATACAGTTGTCAGGAACTATAATTGAACAAAAAGGTATGATAATAAATAGAGAAATTTTAAAAACTAAGTTGTTTAGATTCTTCTGCATCCCCATGTCTTTGTGAATAAAGAGGCTCCCTTCCTCTGGGTACAGAAAGGGCTCCTCTTACATAACGGTCTCATGGCCTGCTTCAAGGGAAGCTCAGAGAATCCTCCTTAGGTTTTATGACCTGCTTCAGGAAGAAGGGGAGGGGAAGGTGAGAAGGAACTTCCTACTTCTGCTGTTTTCTCAAACGCCAAAGTGCCATATTTGGGGGAATCATGTCCTAAACCCCATCACCAACAAAAAACAAAGGAAGCCAAGGATTGGGGTCTCCTCTACAACCACATAAAGTACAATCTGAGATACTTCATGTGGTTGTAGAGGAAACAAGGAACTCATATCCTCATTTAGGCTGAAATTTCACATGCAAGGAAGTAGGATGCCTTCAGTAGAGGAGATAGGATTGAAGCAAAAGGAAGTGCATAGGGTTTGAAGTAGAGGTCTCTTGGCAGAATCACACCTTTTGAAAGAAATACGCATGATAAGTAAAGCAATATAATTCCAAAACCTAACTGATTGCCTATTATACTTAGGTATCACTCTAAATCAAGTTTGTTTTATTATTCAACAATAAATTTTAAAAGGATGTACACAATCACTTTGAAGAACACCTTGTCAGTATCTAGAAAAGTTTAAAATATTCATATCCCCATGAATATATACCTTAGAGAAACTCAACACATTTATATCAGGAGACACATTCAAGATTGCTCATTGCAGTATTGTTTGTGATAGCAAAAACTGAAAACAACCTAACTATCCATAAAAAAGAAAACTAATATAGAACAGCTGCAGTGGCTCATGCTCATCCTAGCACTTTGGGAGACCAAGACTAAAGGATCACTTAAGGCCAGGAGTTCAAGACTAGCCTAGCCAACATAGCAAGACTTCATTTCTACAATGAAATAAAAATCAGCTGTGCCTGATGGTACATGTAGTCTCAGTTACTCAGGAGGCTGAAGCTGTAAGATCACTTGAGCCAGGTGTTTGAGGATGCCGTGAGCTATGATCATGTCACTGTACTTTAGCCCAGGCAACAGAGAAAGAAAGAGAGAAAGAGAGAAGGAGAGGAGGAGAGAAGGAGAGAAGAGAAAGAGAGAAAGAGAAAGAGAGAAAGAAAGAGAATTAATGTATACATTGTGATATATTTACACAGTGGAATACCATATAGCTATGGAAATGAATAAGTAAAGCTATACACATCTATATGGATGACTCATGCTGAGTGGAAAACTCATGTGGCAAAAGAATATGCACAACATGATCCCATAAACATACTGTTTACAAACAGAAAAGCAATACATCATGTCATGTGCTACACAACAACGTTTCAGTCAACTATACACTACATTCATGGGTGGTGGTCCAACATGATTATAGGAGAACTGAAAAATTAATGTCGACTAACAATGGTTTTTTTGGGGGGGAGTCTGCTAAACAACAATAACAACTACAACAAAAAAAAGCCAGGCATTGTGGTAGGCACCTATAGTCACAGCTACTTGGGAGGCTGGGGCAAGAAAATCACTTAAGCCCGAGAGTTTGAGGTTGTTGTGAGCTGTGACTCCATGACACTCTACCCAGGGTGACAGAGTGAGACGTCTCAAAAAAAAAAATTATATAATTTAGAGTTTGAATCTCCCCACCCTCTTCCCCAAAAGAGACTATGACATTTGGGAACAGAAGCTTTCCACCTCTCCACTCCCTCCCCCATAACCTTGTGACTGTCTGACATGTTATATATTTATTTGTATTTGATGTATGTTTTCCACCCACACTAGAATTGGAAACTCCATGAGAGCAGAGACTTAATTTTATTCATTATTGCGTCCTATGACAGTGCAGGGTTGTACACAGAGAAAGCACCCGGGAAATAACTATTGAATGAATGAGATCTGAACTGTGAACCAGGGAGTGTTGCTGACAGTGTTTTATTGGGTTGTAGAGAGACAGAACCATGTTTTCAGCATTCCTGTGCAATAGACTTATATGTTTTATTTCATTTATGTTTTTGTTTTGAACCTTCCTGCTATTAGGCAATTTTACGTAATAAAACACTGGGCCCAAAAAAAAAAAAAACTACTAGCAACATTTTGATGATCCTGACCCGATGTAGGCCTAGGCAATGTATGTTTCTCTCTCACATTTCTTTTTTAGTAGATACCAGGTATTTCTATATCACCCAGCCTTCTCCTGAACTTCTGGCCTCAAGTAATCCTCCCACCTCAGCCTCCCAAAGTGCTGGGATTACAAGAGTGAGTCACTGTTCCTAGCCAGTGACCTACTTTTTAACAAAAAAATTTTAAAATAAATAAAAGCTTTCTTTTATAAAAAGTTTTTAATAGAAAAAAGCTTATAAAATAATGATATTAAAAAGAAAATATTTTTTGTACAACTATACAATGTATGTGTTTAAGCTAAATACATAAGATTTAAAAGCTTAAAAATTTTAAAGTTTATTAAAAAGTTACGGTAAGCTAAGGTTAATTTACTATGAGAGAAAAAATATTTTTCATAAATTTATTATTGCTTAAATATACAGTATAGATAGCATCTAAATACTCTGCAGTACTTTCCTAGGCCTTCACATCCACTCCCCACTCGCTAACAGCCAGAGCAACTTCCAGTCTTGCAAGTTCGATTAATGGTAAGCGCCTTCTGTGGTGTACCACTTTTTATCTTTTATATTGTATTTTTTCTGTGCCTTTTCTATGTTTAGATGGCTACAGATACACAAATGCTAACCACTGTGTTACAGTTTCCTACGGTATTCAGTATAGTCACATGCTGCACAGATTTGTAGCCTGGGAGCAATAGGTTGTACCCCATGTCCTAGGTGTGCATTCCAATACAGTCTATGTTTGCACAAGGACAAAATTGCTTAATAATGCATTTCTCAGAACGTATCCCCATTGTTAGGCAAAGCACGACTCTACCGCACATTGCTTAGGATACATAAATATATCATAAGAATATGAGGAGCAAGCATGGGAACCAAATTCAGAAGAGCAATTACCTCTTGGAGGGAAATGAAAGCAGGAGAGGGCAGTAAAAGATTTCAACTGTACTGGCTCTATTTATTAAATCAGAGGGTAGGAACACATATATCTGTGGCATTAATCTTCATACTCTTTGTATGTCTTAAATATTACCTAACTACCTATTTTCAAACAAACCATCTACATATGTATAAATACATGCATAGAAGATCTCAGGAAGGAATCAAAAAGAAACTACAGGCAACACTTGCCCTTGGAGAATGAACCGGGGACCCTGGGGTGAAAGGAAGAGTTACCTTTCACTATTATATCGTTTGTCTTGTACTGTTTGAATTTATACCATGTAAAATGTTATTTTCAAAACAATAATAATTTTTCTAATAATTTAGAAAACACTGGCTGGACACAGTGGCTCACACCTGTAATCATAACACTATGGGAGGTCAAGGTGGGTGAATCAACTGAGCTCAAGAGTTCGAGAGTAGCCTGAGCAAGAGCAAGACCCCTGTCTCTAGAAATAGCCAGGTGTTGTGATATATGCCTATAGTCCCAGCGATTTGGGAAGCTGAGGCAAGAGAATCACTTGAGCCCAAGAGTTTCAGGTTGCTGTGAGCTACAATGCCATGGTACCCTACTGAGTTTGACAAAATGAGACTCTGTCTCAAAAAAAAAGAAAGAAAAAGAAAACACAGGTTACTTGAGACTATCAAAATGTGGCTTTTGTGTGTATTTAAGTAGTTAATGAGCTCAACTCACCTTCTTAAGAAATGAAATGTTATCTTTATAGAGCAATATGGGCCATAGATGTCAAGAACTCAAGACACATCAATGTGCATTTCATTCTATGTATAATATTTTTGCCTTCCCAAAATCCCATAATGTGATCTTAGAAAACTTCAATCTAGTAAAAGAAATAGTCTCAGTGTACAGCCAAGTATCACTTAACAACTGGAATACATAATGAGAGATGCATCATTAGGTGATTTCATCCTTGTGCAAACATCACAGAGTGTTCTTACACAAACTTGGATGGTACAGCCAGTTTCATACCCAGGCTATCTGGCATAACCTACTGCTAAAACCACCATGGCATATGTGGTCCATTGTAACTGAAATGTCATCATGCAGTGCATGAATATATTATTTTTTGATAGTGACACTTTGGGGCCATGAAATGGAGCCTACTGACATTTCAAATTCAGTTCAATTCAATTCAACAAATGTTTGTTGAATTCCTACTAAGTTAGAAATTAAGGTAGAAACATGAACACGACATAAGTTCCTGACCTCCAGGACAGAATCTTGTATATGAATGAAGTACGATTGCCCTTACTTTATCTTCAAAACTAACAACCCAAACTTATTTGGTTTGGAAGCAGCTACTAATCATCATTGCTTACCTTTATCCCTTTCTTTAGCCCTTCAATGAATAACAAGTGCCTTCCAGTATTACCTCCATTGTTTTCAAGGTGCGAGAAAATGTCCATGCTAGGTGAGCAACTCACAAAGACTAAGCAGATGTGCATAATGATTAGTATTGCAATCAAATAAATCCTACTACCAAGTTGATCTGGCACACATTTGATGATATGCATAATTGTGATCATGCAGCCTGGTAATTAAGGATAATTGGTAAATAATTCATGTAAATTACTGTAATTGATACAGCCCTGCAGTTAAGCCGAGCATTTTGTAGGGTCAGCTAAGTGGAATAAGAAGAAGTTAGTTGGCCCAACTGAAACCTGCTCCCCCCCCAACTATCCCTCCTGGATCAGCTAACACAGAGGAACCCAGGCCTTTTCCTGCCCTGTCAAGGCCCCTCACTGTCAGTGCTCCTCAGGATCCCTAAGGTGACAGCTGAACCCTACTGCAAAAGTTCCCAGCTCTGATGCTTCCAAGGTTTACAGCTAAGCTTGGTTTTTTTGTGGCATAGAGTTTTCTCCCATTTGTGGAGGAAAAAAAGGTCAAAAAGATTAGCTCAGACTTCAAGTCTTTGAACTGGAAGTTTTGAAAGGAGGCAGAGGCAAAGGAGGTCTAACTCCTCCTTCTAGCACCAAAGGGGCCAGGAGGTGGTTCTCTAAGAGATGGGGTACAACTTCTTTTACCACTCCCTTCTTAAGGCCAGACCCCCACTGGGGAAAACCATCAATGAATATGACTCTCAAGAAAAGCCTACTGCTCAAAGTTATGCCTCTGAAATTCTCCAAATTAGAGAAGCTGGCAGACTAACACCCTGGGAGTGCAAAAGAGGTGGAGACATTCAGTCATTCTCACCTTGCACCTTGGAATGCTTTTGTTTATTCCACTCATTTTCACTAACTGGCTAGTGAAACCAGCAGCAGGTTCCTCACATATGAACCATAAGTAGGAAATTATTCTGGAGCAAAGAACTGTGGCAGAGAAGAGGACTCAGGTGAGGACAAAGTGGTCACTGGGTACTTTAGTAACAAAGAAGCAAAGACCCCAAAACAGAAAAGAGGAACCAAAACACACAAGTCCATTGAAAAGAATATATGCACTAGAATACAAACATGGTGATAGAGAGTGGTTTCTGCCTTATTCTTATAGCCCAAGCTTGGCTCCCTTCTCAGCTGACTGTGCAGTAAAACGTTGTATGAGTATCCTGTTAGCTGAAGTAAGAAAGGGCCTCAGCAGGCCTTGTGATCCAGCAGTGTTGAGGTAAGTGCAGGTCCTTCATGCCTGTCCTATTTCTCATAATGCTAATCCTTGTTACACGTATTATGCCGGACTTAGTAAATCTCTCTGCATGGTTAAAACATCCATGTACATGGATAGGGTTCTAGGAATACACTTCAAGTGCCTAGTACCTCTGGGTTCATGTCACTGACAATGACAAGAAAGGGGCTGTGGTCTTGATGCCTGATAGAAGAACTGCAGTAACCTAGCAGCCCAGGAAAAGTCCTAAGGAAAGAATAATCTTTCTGGAAGGTTAGAAAGCACAGTCTTAGAACATTGGGAAGGTTCTGGAGGTGAGGTTGAGGGAGGAGGGTTCATATGAGTTAAACTCTATAAAATGAAAACAAGCATTGCCTCTCGGTAAGAAAACACCAGCATTTCTTATTACAATCTTCTGGGCATGGACAATAATGTAGCTACTAAAGATTTCCTAAAGATCACTTTCAAGAACACTAGCTCTGTGGGATAAGTTCAGACATCAAGTGAATTAAGAGCCTCTGGTTTAAATAAATCCAAACACAAAACTTCTCAGAGTCTTTGGTATGTTAAAATACATATACTGTGAAAACCCAAGAAAGGAACAGAATAGGCAGTGTTTCCCAAATTCATATGATAAGATAATTTTGGGAGATATTAGTTCATATTTCTCCTTATCTTTTTCATCTTCTCTTTCCCCATTTGAGGAAAGAGTAGCTTCTACTCTTTCTTGCCTCAAAGCAGAGACACAGCAGAGCTTCTTGACTTTTATTTCCAAGTCAAATGGGGTTAAAGAAGAAAGAAGTTTAGGGATCCCAAGAGCAGGAACACATTGTCCCTATTCCCTAGTTTTTCCCAGAGGCAGATCTTTGACTGACACTTCCAACCTCATCAAAGAACTTGAGCCCCAAGCACAGGATAGAGGCCATAGTGAGCCCACCTGAAGGGACTATGTAGATTGGTACAGTGAAGCATCTTCACTGCAACCACTGTGGATAACATTTCCCCAGTGCCTCAGCACAGCCCCTTAGAGGGAGAAGAGAAAAGAACCCCAAGTATATCCAAGTTGAAATTTCCCATCAATCTGGAGGGATGACCGATAAGAGCTAAAATTAAGTTGATTCACAGAAAATAAGGAAATGCAATATTTTCCTGTTCAATTAATTTTGAGCACTGAGATTCATGGCTGCAACAAGTAAAGTCCATGGAGCATCTTTTTAGTTGACTATCTAATTTTTTGTAGAATATACAGAGCAAAATGCCGAGGTAGATTATTCCATCTTCAAAGAGATAACACCCAAGCTCGGCACCCATAGCACAATGGTTACGGCACCAGCCACATATACTGAGGCTGGAGAGTTCAAGCCCCACCCAGGCCAGGTAAAACAACACTGACAACTGCAACAAAAAAATAGCCAGCCATTGTGCCAGGTGCCTGTAGTCCCAGCTACTTGGGAGGCTGAGGCAAGAGAATCACTTAAGCCCAAGAGTTGGAGATTGCTATGAGCTGTGACATGATAGCACTCTACCAAGGGAGACATAATGAGACTCTGTTTCAAAAAAACAAATAAATAAAAGAGATAACCTCTGATCAATATTTATGACTTAAGAACTATTACCCAACCAGGTATGGTAGCTCACATGTGTAATCCTAGCACTTTGGAAGGCTGAGGTGGGAGGATTAATTGAAGCCAAAAGTTTAAGACTAGCCTGAGCAACACAGTGAGATTCTGTCTCAACCAAAAATATATAGCAAAATTTGCAAGGTGTAGTGGCACATACCTGTATTCCCTATGACTCAGAAAGCTGAGCCAGAAGGATTGTTTGAGCCTGGTAGTTTGAGGTTGCAATGAGCTATGATAACACCACTGCACTGTAGCTAAGGCAACAGTGTGAGCTCCTGCCACTGAGAAAAAAAGAGACAGAAAGAGGGAGGGAGGGAGAGAGATTGAGAGAAGAACTATTGCAGATATGATCAAGATGGCCAGCTAGACACAGGTAGTATGTGCTTCCTCCATAGTAAGTAAATTCTTACATGCATATTGAACAGATTATCTATGAGAGAATACTAGGACTTACCAGAGAAGTGACTAAAAGTGGGTAAAGAGAGAGTTGAGGGCAACTCACCTGAGAGAAGCCCACAGGACTCCACTCTCTAAGAAAAGCTTTTATGATGTTGGCTACAAGATAACCCTCCAACTCATGCAACTCCCCAACCCTTAGACCTAACATAGGGAGTTGCTTGGAGATTGCACAGAGACATTACTCCAAAAGGGAACTCGTATGGGATCCTACAGGAATCTGAGCCTAGAGCCGCTGCAACTGGGTCAGGTTCAGGGACTGCAGTTGGGTGCCATCCTAAGAGTCAGATGCCAGGGGCTGCAGGTGCACTTGCAGCTACTTGGGGCTCCAAGGGAACAGGGGATCCCAGGCACTCTCACACACCCTGGGAAGACCCCAGCCACCTGATGTGGGCTATGTTGAGACTGAGATGTGAACAGGTGGTATTTCCTACAGTTTCTCACCTATGCTGTTTGCCTGTGCGGGGCCCCAGACTTTTTGGATGCAGGAGCAAGATGCCATTTTGAGAGTTTGACACTAGCCTGTGCCCTGCCCTAGGGCTGAGTTAACTGATGCAGCTTCAGCCCCCTACCTGACTGGGAAACTAGGCTTTCCAGAATACACATGAGATGGAGCCCACCATCCTGCAGCTAGCTGCTATAGAAACAAGTCTTAAGTAATCTACACTTCCCACAGTTTCCTGCCAGTGCACTGTGCCTAAGAAGGGCCCCACACTCTCTGGTCTTATGCCCAATGTGCCACTGGGGCATTTAAAGATGGGCAGTGCAGCACAGTTGGGCTGAAATCAGACTAACACAGTTGTAGCTAATGCCCAGCAGAGAAGTAACAAGGGAGCCCAAGCCCTTATACACTCACCTAGGAAAACACCCACCACCTTGCTACAGACTGCTGCAAAATCAAGATATGAAAGGATGGCACTTCCCTCCCTCCCCCTAGCATTTTGCCAATGCTATTTGCCTAGATAGGCTTTACCCCCTCTGGACACTTTAAAGCTGGGCGGTGCCCAGCCCTCAGGCTGAGTTTGGCTGCTGCAGCTGCAGCCCTACCCAGCTGAGGAGGGACAGGAGAGCACACACTCTCCTACACACACCCAGAACAATTACCAGCACCTTGCTATGGGCTTCTGCGAGACGGAGATGCAAGCAGATCACAGTCCTCATAGTTTCTTGCCCAAGCCACTGGTCTGAATGGGCCCTGCTCTTTTTGATTGCAAGCCCATAGTCAGTACCATTTTGAGAGTTGAATTCTGGACCATATCCCACCTTCTAGATGAGTACAAGGAGATATGAGTGCAGCTGCCACCTGGCCAGAAAAGGACAGGAGAGACCAAATTCTCCTAAGTACCCTTAGGACAATGTCTCCACCTTGTGACATGCAGCTATGGGACAGGTACTAGCCCGCCCAATGTACCATAGCTGCCAGTAACACTGACATAGACCACTTGGGTCCTAGTGGATGGCTCCACCATCACTACTGCCTCCTGCCTTCCACCTGCTCAGAGGTGTGAAAGCCTGATGACACACCCAGCCCCCTGCTTCTAACTACTACCTTTTAAACAAGTCATGTGAGGGCCCAAGAATTAGCCCTACAGGACAACTAACACTGCTGTCTGCATAACCTATTCTGGGACTTAAAATCAGACATACTCAGCCCACTACTGCCACCACTGAGACCCAAAACCTAGTTCAGCTGCCATTCAAGTCCCAGAAAAATTTCACCATAGTAGAAATTTGATTTAAAACAGATTCAGTAAAAAAAAAAAGGGGGGGGGCGGTGGGGACAAAGAAGGTCATTCTGGAATCATTTCAGCCAGGGAAGTAACAATCCTAAATATATAAAGCATCCAACATCAATGCTCTCAGATTCACAAAATAAGCATTATTAGACCTAAAAAAAAGAGATAGAAACAACACAGTAAGAGTGGAGGACTTCAACACACAACAAAACTGATAAACCAGTAGCCATATTAGCCAAAAAGAGATAAGATCCAAATAAACACAATCCAAGATAAAAAAGAAGATGTTATAATTGACACCACAGAAATACAAAAGATCATCAGACACTATTACAAAGAACTAAACACAAAGAGAAAGCCTAGAGGAAATGGATGGATTCCTGAAAACCATATAACCTTCCAAGATTGAAAGAAGGAAAATAGAAATAAGAAATAGAACTCCTGAATAGAACCAATAATGAATAGTGAGACTGAAACAATAATAAAAGTTCTTTCAAAAGAAAAAGTTCAGGACCAGATGGATTCACAGCCAAATTCTACCAAACATACAAATAAGAACTGGTATCAATCCTACTGAAACTGTTTCAAATGATCAAGAAGAGAATCCTCCCGAACTCATTCTGCAAAGCCCATATTGCCCTGATACTAGATCCAGGAAAGGGTAGTGATAAGATCTTATACCTAGAAAACCCTAAAGACTCCTCCAAAATACTCCTAGATTTGATAAAGTAATTCAGCAAAGTCTTGGATTATAAAATAAATCTTAAAAAGTCAATGGCATTTCATAAAAACATGGATGGAACATTTGCAACAACATGGATGGAACTGGAGAACATTATGTCAAGTGAAATGAGCCAAGCACAGAAATACAATTCTTGTAGGTTCTCATTCATATGGGGAGCTAAATATTAAAAACAATTGATCTCATAGAGATGTAGAATAGAATGAAAACTACCAGAGGCTGGGAAGTGTAGTGGGGAGGAGGTGGTTAATGGGCACAAAAATATAGTTAGATAATTATATAGAATGAACAATATTTGATAGCACATAAAGTGACTATAAACAAGAAGCTAGGGTTATACTTTAAAATAACTAAAAGAGTACAATTGGGATGTTCCTAACACAAATAAATGTTAAATGCCTGAAGTAATGGATATCCCAATTACCCTAATTTGATTAATTCACATTGCATGCCTGTATCAAAACATCACACATAACCCATAAAGGTATACAACTATTATGTACCCATATTTAAAAATAAATATTTTTTAAATCAATGGTACTTCTACACATCAACAACAAACCATCTGAGTACCAAATCAAGAACTCCATCCATTTACAACAGCTGCATATAATATAAAATTTCCAGGAACCACATTTGACCAAGGATGTGAAAGATCTCTAAAAGTAGGACTACGGTAACTGTGGGTTAAAAAAAAAAAAGTAGGACTACAAACCATTGATGAAAGAAACTGGAGACAATACAAAGAAATAGAAAAACAATTCATGCCCTTGGATGGAAGAATCAGTATTGTGAAAACGACCATTCTTCCCAAAGTAATCTACAGATTCAATGGAATTCCTCCCAAAATACCAACATCATTTTTCACAAAATTAGAAAAAACTTAAAATGAGCTGGAATAGCCAAAGCACTCCCAAGCAAAAAGAAAAAATCTTAAGTCATCATTTTACCCAAGTTTAAATTATACTAAAAGTCTATAACAGCCAAAAGAACATGATATTGGCCAGGCACGGGGGGTCACACCTATAATCCTAGCACTATGGGAGGCCAGGGCAGGTGGATTACTTCAGTTCACGAGATCAAGACCAATCTGAGCAAAAAGTGAGACCACAGAATGGGAGAAGATATTTGCAGGTTATGTCTCCAACAAAAGTTTAATAACCTGAATCCACAGAGAGCTCAAACATATTAGCAAGAAGAGAAGAAGTGACCCCATCTCAGGGTGGGCAAGGGACTTAAAGAGAAACCTCTCTGAAGAGGACAGGTGCATGGCCTACAGACACATAAAAAATGCTCATCATCCTTAATCATCAGAGCAAAGCACATCACAGCAATGTTGAGATATCATCTAACTCCAGCAAGATTAGCCCACATCACAAAATCCCCAAACCAGAGATGCTGATGTGAATGTGGAGAAACACTTCTGCCCTGGTGGTGGGAATGCAAACTAATACGTTCCTTTTGGAAGGATGTTTGGAGATCACTTAGGGTTCTAAAAATAGATCTGCGATCCTTCAATTCCTCTACCAGGTAATAAAGAATCACTTT